>OY992879.1:139043086-139245586 GCA_963921405.1 Cepaea hortensis | reverse complement strand
TTTACATTTTTTTTTTTGGGTGGCTCTGTCGCTTTGAACTCAAGCACAGTCCATGCACACTATTTATAGTGATTGACTGAATTTTGCGTGTGGATTAGCTTTCCCTATTAACAGTGTCACTCGACATCAGGTAAACCCACTCCGACTTCAGAGGTACTTGTAATTTACGTCCCCAAGTCAAGGACGACAGGTCAACATTTTAGTCCAGCTGTCCGGCGTAGGGCTTGAACCGCTTACCTCGGCATCAGCACAACGAATATTTAAGAACAAGCGTCCTTACCCATTCGACCATACTGATCTGCCTTTTAAATTTGATTTGTAGCGTTAATAAGGAATCTTTTTGGAGTTTGACGGGGCGCTTTAGGATCCAATGGAAAATCATCTACGTAATAAGGGTAACATATGAAGATACGAAAGGTATAGTTCTTCATGGGGAAAAACTAAGATACGAAAGGTATATTTCTTCATGGGGAAAACTAAGATACGAAAAGTATAGTTCTTCATGGGGAAAAACTAAGATACGAAAAGTATAGTTCTTCATGGGGGAAAACTAACACATACATGTCAATTAAAAAGAAAAGTCCACCAGGAAAGCATTCTGTCAATTTTTATTATGAATAAATACCGTCAACAACTGGATTTAGTGGACTCCACAGACGAAGCAATTCGATGAATAGGAGTTCGCCGATAACATTACACGCCTCTGACACAATTGTCAATCATTGACCTGGGCTCCCCTGTCGGCCCAGCCTAAAATAGGTATTAAGACATGCCTTGAGGTCTAACATCATTTGCCCAATGTGTCTTAAGGGATGTAAAACACTCCTTCACTTCCTGGCTAATTGTACATGCACGGCATTGCAGAGAACAGATATAGTATCACGGCCTGGAGAGAATGGTTTTGCAGGGAGTGACCAGATTATCCTGCCAACACTCAGAACCCCAAAGGAAGGCAGATGGACAAGTAATCAGACTGCTACTGGTACCATGATTTTTGGGACTCTTCGCTGGCTGTTGAAGATAAGGATGGAGCACGATGGGAATGCGGTGGGAATGAGGATGGAACACGATGGGAATTGGGCTGCCAGAGTAACTAACGAAGATTGCCTGAAAGAGGCTAATGAAGCTAGAACATTATATACAACAATAAGAAAGAGACAAACCGCTTTCTTTGGTCATATGATGAGAAGAGAGACATTGGAGAACAGCGTGACAACTGGAAAGATCGAGGGGAAGAGAGGCAGAGGCAGACCAAGAGAAATGATGCTGGATTGATTGAGACTGTGGCATGAAGTAACATTAGCAGCAGAGTTGATCAAGAACACCAAAGACCGAGATATGTGGATAAACATGGAAGCCTACTCCAGCTGACATGACACTTGATGATTATGGTGCACCCACCCATCCATCCATCCATCCATCCATCCATCCATCCATCCATCCATCCATCCATAGAGATGTCCGTCTGTCCGTTGATCCATGTGTCTTTCCATCTGTGTATGTGTCCCTTTTGTGTGTCTGATTTCATGGCGCCGTAGAAGAATGGTCTCTTGTTTCATCAATCTATTTCTAGTCAACGCTAAAGTGCATCAAATATGACATAATGAAGCGGCTAGTGGGGGAAACGAGAGACAACCAGGTTGAGAATAGAATGATCGTGTGACAGGAGTGGAGATTTTTTTCCCTGCAGATCCTAAGAGACTATAAATGCGACATAAGATGCAATTCTGGCGCGGGTAGAAACTAGTAAGCCGATTAGATTAATGATTTGCTGGATTCATGAATTGCAAGGAGCTTCGGAAGTGAAGTGGCTAGACGTCTGCCTGTTGACGCGTTGATAGTGGGTTCAAATTCACCTTGATGTTAAAGTTAGTCCAGGACTTCGTTTTTAACCGTAATTTTCTGGCCGCTTGTGATTTCTTGTCAACTTTAAGTTCAGTAGTTTGCCATTACTTTCTAAACGACTGGCACTCATACCATTTTATTAAAACCAACGCAAAGCGCTCTGTTGTCAAATATCCCGCAGCTGTGTTTCTTACGCGGTTTGCATGATTACGAATTGCGCTCATAACCTCTTATCAACAGAGCCTTCTTTGAGGCAGAGTTCGAAAATTGGTATGGGCTCCCATGCGATTACTATCATCATGTGCCATGTCGATAAGCGTTGGCGGTCATGTTTCGCCATCTCTCGCGATCACTAGAGTCGTGGATCAGCTGAATGTTTTATCTCGAGTAGGCCATGTGACCAAGGCATGCAGATTTGTACCAGTAATTGTTTTAGAAAATAAAGAGGCCGGCGAGATATTGAACGCATAACTTCTAGAGTGTTGATTGAACTATATAAATATGGGTCTAGAACAATAGCTGTTGCTCTTCAAAGACTAAAACAATTGAATAAATTGTGGAGAGGGACAGATAGAACTACAAAACTTAGATTATTTTAAGAGTATGCATCTTTCCCATTGCAACATACGCCTGCGAGACCTGAACACTTACTAAACACGCTGAGTTTTAGTTTAGTATAGTTTAGTCGACGGATCTACATCACGGCACACGGGTGTAACCCATAAGTGCTCCGTTCTATTCCTAACTCAAGCCTGAGTTCGTAGAAACTCAGGCCAGTGCAAGAACTCCGTAGCACCGGCGAGGATCTTGAAATACTTTGGGTAGATTTTTAACTCGAAATTTTGCCCGGACAGCGCCGTTAGTCTACTCTTTTTCGATTTCCAACTGCCAAGGGATTTTTTGCGTGCGCAAAATTACATACGGGTGTCCGATCTCACTACCCAGAGACCAGGGGAACACCTGTTACTAGAAGTCTACGTGAAAAAAATCTTGGGAGACTTCAACACGGGACCTCCAGCACTCGAGGTGGAACCGTACCTCGAGACCACTCACCCCCTCCCGCCCCCCCCCCCCCCCAAAAAAAAAAAACAAGCTGATCAGCGCATAGATTCCTTTGAATATAAATGTTATAGACGAGATCTAAGAATATCATGGATACGGAAGAGAACAAATGCATCCATACTTCAAGAGATGAATGTTGAAGAACGCTAGCTAGTAAAGTAAATTGAAATAATTTGGTCACTTGAAACGTCCCGAAAGTTTGGAGAGAACAATAATGATGGCGTATATGCCTGGGATGAGAGGAAGAGGAAGGCCAAAGAGAAGATGGGTGCAGGATGTGGCGGATGACTCCATATGGGTGTATCAGACGCGGGGCATCT
The DNA here is from genome assembly GCA_963921405.1 of Cepaea hortensis. NCBI lineage: Eukaryota > Metazoa > Mollusca > Gastropoda > Stylommatophora > Helicidae > Cepaea > Cepaea hortensis. Next base: position 139,242,359 of record OY992879.1, on the reverse strand, counting down.
TGCTTATGATCGAGAGGTTTTCCAGAAAGTTGTTATGGGGAGCGAGTTTCTGCAAAGGACATGCTATTGAATGAATGAGCACAATATAATCAATGCTCTTTAAGAAGTTAATATGGTCTTTCAATTTACACTGCGTGGTAAAACATGATTCACAAAAAATAAAAACTTTTTAAGTAGACGGTAAGCTTTTCTAGAACACAATCAGAAGTGACAAAATGGACGTTGCGGCCAAAGCCTTATCAGCATACAAACACCACACACCGATACAACTACAAGGAAAACACTACATGAAAATATCAATGTATATGTTTCCTTGCTGTGAACTGGACTCGCGTGTGATCGAGTCCCCGTGTGGGATTAAATTATGCTTAACAAAGATGTTTGATCGCTTCTCACAAAAACACTCTCTCTCTCTCTCTCTCTCTCTCACACACACACACACACACACACACACACATCACACACACACACATACACACATACACACATACACACACATGCCTATAGATGTATTTGGTGCGGGGTGCTAGTCCCAGATTTGTATACATTAATTGGAAGTGATATGGTACCAAGTCGATCGATGCAAACTCTGATGACATACATTCTGAGACGCTGAATATAAGTGTTACAGAAGAGTATTAACAATTCATTGGACAAAAAGAAATCAGTATTGAAAACGACTGGCTATTAAAACAAGTAATATTGACAAAAATAAAATATGCTGGGCATGTAATAAGACAAATGTCTGGAAAGGGTGACAACAGAGAAAGGTTAACGTGTAAAGGTGGAAAGCGACGACGACAATTTAGATGAATTCAAGATGCGTTAGATAATTTAAACATGACACCAATCATGCTGATGATGATAGTTTCACATCAGATGACAACAGAGTAACATACGAGACTTTAGTAAGTTTCACACCAGATGGTAAAAGTGTAACATACAAAACTATAGCAAGTTTCACACCAGATGGTAAAAGTATAACATACAAAACTATAGCAAGTTTCACACCAGATGTTAAAAGTATAACATACAAAACTATAGCAAGTTTCACACCAGATGGTAAAAGTGGTAAGATACAAAACTATAGCAAACAGGATTATTCACACACAAATACCCATGTACAGACACCCACTCACATCCACACCCACATACACCCACCGCACACTCACACATACACCCACTCACCCACTCACATCCACATACCCAGGCGCACAAACTCACCCCCCCCCCTCCACACACACACACACACACACACACACACACACACACACACACACACACACACACAAATAAGTAAAAGACTATTTTACACGTACACTGGGCATAATTTCTTTGACAAATGGGCACTTGAGGGGAAATGAGGTCAGTATCACCCAGCCGACTTCATTTCCCAAGACATCTTTTAATCCAATTTGAGACTGGGAGTACAGACCAATTTGATATATATATATATATATATGCGTGCGTGCGTGCGTGCGTGCGTGCGTGCGTGCGTGTGTGTGTGTTTGTGTGTGTGTGTGTGTGTGTGTGTGTGTGTGTGTGTGTGTGTGTGTGTGTGTGTGTGTGTGTGTGTGTGTGTGTGTGTGTGTGTGTGTGTGTGTGTGTGTGTGTGTGTGTGTGTGTGTGTGTGTGTGTGTGTGTGTGTGTGTGTGTGTGTGTGTGTGTGTGTGTGTGTGTGTGTGTGTGTGTGTGTGTGTGTGTGTGTGTGTGTGTGTGTGTGTGTGTGTGTGTGTGTGTGTGTGTGTGTGTGTGTGTGTGTGTGTGTGTGTGTGTGTGTGTGTGTGTGTGTGTGTGTGTGTGTGTGTGTGTGTGTGTGTGTGTGTGTGTGTGTGTGTGTGTGTGTGTGTGTGTGTGTGTGTGTGTGTGTGTGTGTGTGTGTGTGTGTGTGTGTGTGTGTGTGTGTGTGTGTGTGTGTGAGCCTGCGTTTAACTGTAGACAAACAGACAGAGACGCACACATAGATGTTTGAAGCAGGACAAACAAGGACACAGACCCAAAATTAAGAAACAGACATACAGACGTACGACAGACAGACTGGCGAACAGGAGGACAGAAAGATAGACAAGGGGCGGACAGGAAGACAGCTAGAAAGACATGATTCCAATTAGACAGCGATGCGTGAGATCTAAAGAGAGTGAACAACGTACCAGTCTGATCCCAGTGTCTGTACTCGTTTGTTATGAAGCTTTTTTTATTCTTTCAACATTTTGCTGTCCTGAATTTCTGTCAGCGAACCTGTTGGAGAAGAAACATAATACAATTAACCCCTGTCTGGTGACCAAGTGTTTCAACAACAACAAAATTGATAGCATAATACACATTATACTAGTGTAAGAAGTTAGTTGATTGTCCTTTTACATGACCTCGCAATCAACCACAGCATTTTTTTTTTCTAGGCAATTTTTACGTTCAGTAGTTTGCCATTACTTTCTGAACAACCGACGCCCATACCACTGAACTCAGCGCCAGGCGCTCTGCTTCAAAATCATCAGCAGAGCTGATTTCGAACCTTCGACTCCGTATACCGGGGAATTGTGCAACGCGTTCACTGCCTAAAAGCCACAGCGATGTCTACCATATAAACAGTAACATGTAATCCTTCCTTTCGTATCGGATAATTCTGAAGTCGTTCGGTTAGTGAGTGCAATATATACTTGTTGTTGTTTTTTTCCCCAGGTGACTCTGGTAGTATCGGAGTTCATACTCTATTGGACTCTTTCGGTAGACAGTACGTCGATCAGATTCTTGGGCGTATGATAAGTCAATCAGCGTCTTGGGTGTTTGATAAATGGATCAGTGTCTTGGGTGTATGATAAATGGATCAGTGTCTTGGGTGTTTGATGAATAGATAAGCGACTTGGGTGTATGATAAATGGATCAGCGTCTTGGGTGTATGATAAATGGATCAGTGTCTTGGGTGTATGATAAATGGATCAGTGTCTTGGGTGTATGATAAATGGATCAGTGTCTTGGGTGTATGATAAATGGATCAGCGTCTTGGGTGTATGATAAATGGATCAGTGTCTTGGGTGTATGATAAATGGATCAGTGTCTTGGGTGTTTGATGAATAGATAAGCGACTTGGGTGTATGATAAATGGATCAGCGTCTTGGGTGTATGATCAGTCGATCAGTGTCTTGGGTGTGTGATAAATGGATCAGCGTTGTGGGTGTATGATAAAACTTCTCCGGAAGACATGTTTATTTATCGGATCATAATAACGTATCGCCGGTCTCCATGGCGTAGAGTTTAAGGACGTTGTTTCATATAATCGCGTAAGAAACACAGCTACGCGAGGTTCGGCAGCGGATCGCGTCGCCTTGGTTACTTACAGGATTAAGTTAGCCGGTCGTTCAGAAAGCAATGGCAAACTACTGAACGTAAAACTTGCCAAGACATCAACGGCAGCTGAAAATGCTGGTGTTGACTGCAATGTACTGTAAAGGATATACGGGGAAAAAATTAAATAATGACGTGGCACGACCAGTTAGCGGTTCGGCCGCCTTTACTTCCGAGATATTTTTGGACATTAACCACTGAAGAGGCTGGCCGAGTGACTAGAATGCCAGGTTCTCCGTCGGGAGACCCGCGTTTGAATCCTCGGTAAGATGCGGATTTTTTTCTGTCAAGAGTGGGGGGAGGGGAGGGGAAGAAAAACCTTAAACTCCACAGTTCGCGGCGACTGCACTAACCAGTCGGCTCCGTGGCGAAGACGTTACGGACGTAATTCGTAATCGCGCATACCCGCGTTCGAAACACAACTGCATGCGATTTGGCAGCAGACCGCCTTGCGTTGGTTTTTTTTCTGAAAATGTTATGGGTGCCGGTGGTTCAGAAAGAAATGGCTAAATACTGAACGTAAACTTGCCACGAAATCAGGAACAGACAAAAAATGCTGGGGTTGACTGCTACGTCCCTTAAAGTATATGCAACTAACTTTTAACTAACCTGGTGGCCTTAATTCCTCAGGTTCAAGACCCCTATGTCCTACACCGCAAGGTACTATAGGGCAGTATATGATAGTTTTTATCCGCTGGATCATCTTAAACACCGTACTTATCTGAATAAATTACTCCTGCAACAGCAGAGAATTGAGCTCCAAGCACTATTTTAGAAAGACATCGCACGAGCCACTGTAATATGGTCGCTCCTAACTACTCTACGTCAAGTAGCAGGTCCTTGGCAGAACGTCGCTCTCATCAAGATTTGAAGAATAGTTTCTCGATCCTATGCCAGCTCTCTTACCTTATACATCTTCATACCTAGGCATCTGCAATATTGTGTGTCTATCTTCGTTCTGGTCAACCCCTTTCTTTTCTCCCAGAAATCGTGATTTCCCTCTCTATTCTTTCCAAGTCACCATGACATTTAATTTATCCAGTGCCGAAGGATTATATATCGCCACACGTGACTTCCGATTTGGACAGAAGGACGATATATCGCCATATTAGGGTCATCGACCCCGTCATCATCCTACATCCCACTCCCTCGGTTGGGTATAAAAGAAGACCACGGTGACATTCGGGTCTATACACAGCTCAGAATTCTGAGGTAAGTAGGAACATATTTTCCAATTTTAATTTTCTCTTCATTGCTTTCATTGTTTCATCTTTTTATTCTTCTCGTCCTGTCGTCACGTCTTAATATAGTCACAGGAGATCTTCTCCGTGACTATATGTTGTGTTTTGTGTATGTGTTTATTTGCTGATGAAGGTTAATCGCCGCAACGGCCTGTATGTGTCGTAATTCTGTTATGTAAACATGCACCCTGAGAGCTATGCCGGCGGTAGCGTAGCTACCAGCAGGCCTCCCAAGCCGGACAGGTCAAAGGGTAGAGAACAGACAAAGAGAAACACCCTGGTCCTCCAGGTTGGGGGTTGAAGCGTGGGGTTAACATCCCCACCTTTGTAAAAACCTTTCTTTGTTACGAAACAAATACATGAGCCTCGATATCGGACTGACTTATCTGGACAACGACCTTGGAACGTTAAAGGACTTTTGAGATTTGGAACATGGATAATATAGTAACATATAAAGGCAGGAAATCAGACCCCTTCCAAATAACATCTGGCTTGAAACAGGGTGATGCACTATCGCCGCTACTCTTCAATCTGGCTCTAGAGAAAGTTGTAAGGAAGGTAAAGGAGGAATGTGATATTGGAGGAACATCCAAGCTGCTTGGTTATGCAGATGATATAGATATTATAGGGCAAAGTGAACAAAAGACATTGGAAATATTGACTCACTTAAAGGAAAAAGCCCAACAGATGGGGCTGGTTATCAACCAAGATAAGACAGAATATATGGTAATTTCAAGAGACGGAATGGCTAGAAACTCTGGCCACATACAAATAGATAATATGACCATTAAAAGAACGGAAACATACAAATACCTGGGTACGATCTTCAACTGCTCCAACATCATAAGGGAAGAAATACAAACTAGAATCAACTCTGGAAATAAGATATACTATGCACTACAACATCTACTAAAATCAAAGGCGCTATCTCGTAACACCAAAATCACAATATACAAAACACTGATCAGACCAGTTGTGCTGTATGGCTCTGAAACCTGGGGTACAACGAAAGGAGACGAAGCCTTGTTACAAACCTTTGAGAACAAAATTTTAAGACGCATCTTTGGACCCATTAGGGATACACAAAGTGGAGAGTGGAAAAGAAGAAGTAACAAAGACATTTATGATCTGTTTAAGTCCCCGCTAATCACTGGTATCATGAAGGCTAATAGACTACAATGGCTGGGGCATATAGAAAGAATGGAAGATAATAGGGAAACAAAACTCGCTTACACTCAGGAAATAAATGACCGTAGACCCCGAGGTAGACCAAGAAGGCGGTGGAGAGATAATACATGTACAGACCTGCAAGCACTTGGAATCAACGACTGGCAAGAGAAGGTCCACCAGAGAGACGAATGGAGACGGATTGTATTTGCAGCAAAGAACCTCAATGGCTCGGAACGCTGAAGAAGAAGAAGAAGAAACATGCACTACTTTGTGTCATTATATATTGTTTACTAGGGTTATCGTGTTTTTGTTTCGTTTGACTCACACTTATGTTTTCAGGAGTCTCCGTGGCCAAGTAGTTACGCCGCCTGCCTCGCGCTCAAAAGATCGTAGGTTCGATTCCAATCTGCGTCGTTCTGTTCACGAGTGCAACTCTCTCGGTGTCTGGGAAGTACAGTAGCACTTCCATGAAAAGTCACTCGTTTAACAGTTAGTTGCTGTTCTCGTTATCCGACATCGTCTTTTTATTTAAAAAAAAAAAACAACAACAACAACATACCAGTGAAAACATAACGCCAAAAGAAGTAACTGATTGGTTGAAATGTGACAAAATGGATGGAGGACGACATTTTTAACGAGGATGAAATTGTTTCTAGAATAACTACCACTTGGAGAAGAAGAAATTGATGTCGATGAAGGATCAGTTCCTAACTAAAAACTTACAACTAGCCACTCAGAAGCAGAAACATTGTTATCAAAGTGCATCCACTGGTTTGAAATGCAAGAGGAAGAAAATGCAACACAGATCCTACTTCTGCGTAAAATACTACAGAACATCGCCGCACAGAAATTTCAAGTCTCAACGGCACGGAATGAGATGACAGATTATTTTAAAGTAACGTTAGTTTATAGTGTTGCAATTCATTTATGTACATTACTACTCTTATATTGAAGTTTATATTGATCGTTTTGTACAATTAAATATAACATGTATGTATTATTCACTGGTAAAGGATTTTATTTTCATTTTCGTCCCAAGCCGGCAGTGCCATCACGTTACTGTACATATATGTGAAGATATTTCTGTTATCCATCTATTCGGTTATCCGTCACAGCCCTGGTTCCGGCGGTGATGGTTAATCGAATTTCTACTATAGTGTAAAGTATTGGATCCCTTTTCAGGCATTAGGGTTCATAGTAAGTAATGTAAACTAAAGGGGTCGTTTCATCGTACCGGGTGTCTGGCAAGTAATGTAGAGACCCTTCTCCTGGGATAGGGTATGTGATATGCAAAGTTAAGTAAAGAAACGTTTTCCGCCCCTTAAATCCCTAATTGGGTATATAGTAAATGGCGTGTTTAGTTTAGTTTAGTTTAGTTTAGTTTAGTTTAGTTTATTCGATGGATCAACATTATGGCACATGGGTGTAACACATAAGTGCTCCGTTCACCTCCTAACTCAAGCCTGAGTCTGGAGAAACTCAGCTCAATGCACGAACTCCGTAGCACCGGCTAGGATCCTGAAATACTTTGGGTAGATTTTTAACTCGAAATTGTGCCCGGGCAGCGCCGTTAGGCTACTCTTTTTCGATTTCCATCTGCGAGGGATTTTTTTACTTGAGCAACAATACACACAGGCGTCTGATGTCATTACCCAGAGATCAAGGGAAATTTTGTTAATAGAAGTCCACGTAAAAAAAAATTCCGTCCCTCACCGGGGCTTGAACCCAGGACATCCAGCACTCGAGACAGACACCATACCTCGAGACTACTCAGCTTGTAAATGGAGTACAGTAATGCACCCTTCCCAGATATTGGGTATCTGGTAGGTAACTAAAGCAATGGACCCTTTTTCAAACATTGGGTTTAAGGTAAGTTATGTAAAGTATTGGACCCTGTTTTCAGGCATTGAATTTAGGTTCTAAAAGTTAGTTGCATATCCTATACAGGACGTCGCAGTCAACACCAACATTTGTTGCTGTTGCGATCTCTTGGCAAGTTTACTTTCAGTAGTTTGGCATTGCTTTCTGAACGACCGGCACCCATACCATTTCGTAAAAAAATCAACGCAAGGCGGTGTGCTGCCAAATCGCCCGCAGCTGTGTTTCGAACGCGGGTATGAGAGATTACGAATTGCGCCCTAACCTCTTCGCCACGGAACAGGATTTAGGGTAGGTACTGTAAACTAAAGGGTTCGTTTCCTCACACTGAGTGTCAATTAAGTAATGCAGAGACCCTTTTCTAGGTATAGGGTATATCATATGCAACGTTGAGTAAAGAAACCTTTAGACGTATCTAGTTCATAAATGAAAAACTTCTATTACTAAAGTCCATAATTCTCCTTGTGATCTTGACATACGAACTATTTATTTCTTCATCCACTCATCTTTCGAATAAATGCCATCTATTATGTCTTGCAGCATAGTTTCCTTTGTCTAAATTCGATGCATTCTTTTGTTTATTTTCTGCTTGATTTTACAAAGAAATCTTAGCAATTCCATGGGGATGGAAAATAGGTTGATCTAAATGTTTTCTTTAAGGGAAAAGATCAAAATGTAACATTATCTCAGATGTCAGAAGAGTCCACATTCTTGAATTAACATATTGAAATAACAACTGGAACAGGCGTATAGACAGACAGACATATAGATAGACAGGTAGATAAACAGAAAGACCCAAAGACAGACTGACAGGCTGGCAGACAGACCGGGACGATGGACTGAGACATTGACGAGCGGATGAACGGACAGATAGGTAGACAGACCGGGACGATGAACTGAGACATTGACGAGCGGATGAACGGACAGATAGGTAGACATACCGGGACGATGGACTGAGACATTGACGAGCGGATGAACGGACAGATAGGTGGACAGACCGGGACGATGAACTGAGACATTGACGAGCGGATGAACGGACAGATAGGTAGACAGACCGGGATGATGAACTGAGACATTGACGAGCGGATGAACGGACAGATAGGTAGACAGACCGGGACGATGGACTGAGACATTGACGAGCGGATGAACGGACAGATAGGCAGACAGACCGGGACGATGGACTGAGACATTGAAGAGCGGATGAACGGACAGATAGGTAGACAGTACAAGATATGTAGGTAGTTTGGTACATAGGTATGTAGTAGGTATGTAGGTAGGTAGACAGGTAGTTAGGTGGGTAGGTAGTCAGGTAGTTAGTTATGTAGGTAGGTAAGTAGGTAGGTAGTTAGGTAGCTAGGTAGGTTGTTAAGTAATTAGTATATAGGTAGTTATAATGTAGGTAGTTATTATGTAGGTAGTTAGTATGTAGGCAGATAGGTAGTTAGGTAGTTAGTATGTGAGTGGCACCTTGCCGTCTCGACAGACAAAAGTATTTGTATTGGAACTAGAGCTACAACTCCAAAGCTCAATGTCTGGGCTTGAAATCAGAGAACATGTGTTGCTCATGGAGCATGATCCCTCTCTCGGCCTTGCCTTGTTTTCTCCTGAGGAAAGGATGACCAGTACGTCTGGAACAAGGTAGGCTGCAGATGCTGGCGGCTCAGCATCAAACCTCCAAGAGCAGGAGGTGAGTCTCACCTCCAAGAGCAGGAGGTGAGTGGTGGCCAGACCCTCACATCCGTAGGACTTGGCTTAGTTAGTGTGTAGGTAGCTAGATATGTTTAGTTTAGTTTAGTCGACGGATCAACATCACAGCACACGAGTGTACCCCATAAGTGCTCCGTTCTACTCCTAACTCAAGCCTGAGTCTGGAGAAACTCAACTCAGTGCACGAACTCCGTAGCACCGGTAGTTAGATTTGTAGGTAGGTAGGTAGTTAGGTAGGTAGGTAGTTAGGTAGGTAGGTAGTAGGTGTAGGTATGCAGGTAGTTAGATATGGATGTAGATAGATATGTAGGTAGGTAGTTAGTATGTAGGTAGTTAGTATGCAGGTAGTTAGACATGTATGTCGGTAGGTAGTTAGGTAGTCAGGCAGGTAGGTAGGTAGGTAGGTAGGTAGGTAGGTAGGTAGTTAGGTAGGTATATAGATACTAGGCAGATACAGAGCGAGAGAAAGAGAGAGAGAGAGAGAGGGAGAGAGAGACAGACAGAGAGACAGAGAGACAGACCGAGACATAGAGAGAAGCAGAGATTACAGGACATCTTTTCGTCATAACATGGAGATACAGCAGACTATGACATAAAACTGGACACTACAGAAGGTCCGTAGCACAGAGGCGTGATATCAAAACCCGTTGACAAGCCAAACCCCTTGACGATGATGCAGATATAAGTTACACAAATTGACAATAATAAATATTTAAAAGTGAAGCTAGCCTTAAGTTTTCTTAGTTGTATATACTTTACAGGACGTTTTTACTTTGTTTGTATGTCTTTATTTTGTTTTTATTTTAGTTTTTTTTTTTGTGTGTGTGTGCTGTTTGTGATTTCTCGACACGTTTTCGTTCAGTAGTTCGTTATATATTTCTGAACAACCGGCACTCATACCATGATATGAAAACCAACGCAAGGCAATCTGCTGCAAAGTCGTCTGCAGATGTGTTTCGAACGCGGTAACACGTTGAAGGATTGTAAATTAGGTTCGTAACTCTTCTTCACAGCGCCGCTGGCATAAAATACCACATATTGTATTTCATCGTAGTGTTTTGTTTTTAATTCACATATTTGCAAACTACTATTATGCTTCAAAGTAGTTAAGCGGGTACGTGGTATAACGGTTGGGAATTTACGCTGACATTAGAACCATTCTACATGAGTTCGTTTCCAACTCTCGACTTTCGCTGCGAAAGTGAAAAGAATGGCTGTCTATTCCTCCGTGCACTCAGGTCTACGAAATTGTGATAGGCCTTACACTTCAAAATGTCCACATCAGGTTCCTGCCGGTGATTATTGTTTCTTTACAATATACCAGTTATTTGTAAAGTCTCACTACACTTTGTATGTAGAACACATTTGAAAAATTAAGTACATGAAGTCATCAATAAATGTGCTCCACATCCATCGTGAAGCAATAGGCAGCGAATGGCCGTCGTCTGCTAGAGTAATTCTTTGTATTACAACTTCCTTGGTACTTTCCAGCTTTTCCTAAAAAGCGTTAGACCATAGCCGTGACTATTTACCTATTTTAATGAATTTTTAGCACACTCTTTTATGATATCATGTACTTCATTTTTCAAATTTGTTCTACATACAAAGTGTAGTGAGACTTTACAAAAACCCGATACTTACTTTAATGTCCAAAAGTGCCAGTGGCGCGAGATGAGAAGCGAAGATTCCTAACTTCCAGGCATGCCCAGTTGTGGGTTTGAAATCTACCACTTGCGATTTCAAATCAGACCGGTTTACATTCCTTTTTCCTCTTCTTCTTTCGCTCTCTTACATTTTTTTTTTCTATAACTGCAACGTTGTCTCTTGTATTAATTTAACTGTCTTTGTTTAGTTTTGTCAGACAGGTTTAAATTGATGTTCATGTTATGTGACGTCGGCCGTTCAGAAAGCCATGGCAAACTACTGAAGTAAACTTGCCTGGTAGATCACACACAGCCAATAAATGCTGGAGTTGATTACAACGTCATGTAAAGGACAGTCTGCTAACTTTTTCTTTTTACTTTGCTGTCAATTCCGTCTAGATTGTGTGCTGTTATTGTAATTTAAATTTTTGTTGTTAGCTAATAAAATCTTGTAGCCGAAGCGTTCTGATTTTTTTTTTTTTCCAGTTGTAATTTTCACATGCCGGTCTCTCTGGCTGTGGGGTTACAACACTTTCTCTCTGTAATCCCGTTTATCACGCAGAGTCTCGTAGCGGAGCGAGAGCTGAGGCGGTTCGACCCCCGCTCGTGACTTGCGGGATACTGAGCCGGCCGCTCAGAAAGCAATGGCAAACTACTGAGCGTAATCTTGCCAAGAGATCAACATACAGCTGAAAGATGCTGGTGTTGACAGCTAAGTCCTGTAAAAGGATATGCTAAAAAAAAAAAAAAAAAAAAAAAAAAAAAATTTTCACATGTTGGCCTTAACGTCATGTTTTCGAGTTATTCCAGAGGAGGGTCTGATCGAGTGGCTAATATACCAAGCTCCCATTCCAGTGACCCATGTTCGAATCTTCGGTAAGATGATTGATTGTTTTTGTTCTGTCGGGGACAAACATAAACCCTAATCTGCACAATTCGTGGCGACTGCACATCGCAAAAAGAAGAAGAAGAGGCCGAGGACGAGGAGGAGGAGGAGGGTAAGGAGGAGGAGGAGGAGGAGGAGGAAAAAGTGAAGGAGTAGCAGAATGGGTGGATGAGAGACGGAGAAGGAATAGAAGAGTTTTAGGATGAGAGAAGAAGAATGAAGCATTAAAAAAAAAGAAAACTCATTTTCCTCTAACAGAAACATATCTTCAAACAAAGTTAACAAAACAATCCACAAATGGTGTTTACGATAATATACATTTAGTTAGTTAGTTGCATATCTTTACAGGATGTCGCAATCAACACCAGCATGTATTGCTGTTGTGATTTCTTGGCAAGTTTACGTTCAGTAGTTTGCCTTTGCTTTCTGAACGACCGGCACCCATACCATTTCGTAAAATACCAACGCAATGCGGCCTGCCCCCTAATTGCCCGCAGGTGTGTTTCGAACGCGGATATGTTTCTATTAAAGGAAGGTCCATTACACCTTCGCCACGGAATAGGCAATACACATTTACAGATCTCAAATTACTTAATTGTAAATCTGCACAAGAAATGTTTCGAAGACTTCATGTAACTTTAAATGAAAAAGCAAACTGCGTGAAACCTGCTTGTGTTAAACATGAAGATTTCAAGGAAGAAAAAAGTAATTCCAAAAACCACCTATTAGCTGGAGAATACAATGTATAGATGTGCGTACTCACTTTTATAGAATCTTGTTCAAGTCTTATACTTTCCTTTAGAGAAAAAAAAAGGACTAAAATTTAATTTTCGTTAAAGAAAAAGTTGGTCTATTTCAGTGACAAGTATAAGAGCTGCGGAGCCAGTGCGCAAACTTTATATTCACCATCTCATTGGTGGAGTGGTTTACGCGTTTGATATCCTGTCACGTGACTGTAGAAGTTCGCGCGAAAGCCATGTTGGTGTGAGCGCGTGGCTGTTTGTCGTTTCCTGAGATTATAAAGTGGAAATGACCGCCCACAATGATTACACTATTTGTGCAAGTTTGCCTCTCTTGTGAGAAAACACTGGACTCCATATTGTAAGTGCCGCCACGAATGATAAAGACGTGAAGAATAAGGTTAAGAAGAGGTGAACGATAAGTTGAGGCAAAACAAAAATAAAACAAACAACGATGGGAATTAAAATAACCACAAACAAATGGAGACTAATAATTACTCTCGGCGCCTGGATAAAGAAATGATGTCAACCACGATGAGGATGTTGAAGTTTATGCAACAAAAGGACGCCGGTTATAAATCTGATAAGCCTGGTTGGTTTTCACCCGTCCCGCTATCTCTGTTTTCAGCCACGTGACTTTGTGTAATTTGTTCTATTGTCATCCTGTGCTGTCTTAGGGAAGGGATATACATGGGGAAGACGCCATAGTAACCAGTGACTCTGGATGTCAATGTGTATGGGTCAGATACCGGTTTAAGCCAGGGTATAGAGTTGTCAGTGGGTGTGCGTTTTGGTTAATTACATGTTTCGCTATATAGGTCGCTGGTGTAAACTTAAAATAAACGTCTTGTAGTTATGTCTGGGAGTTTCCATGGCCTCGCGTTCCAAATTCAGCGAGTTCAATTTCGGTTCATTTCACGAGAGTAATTTTTTCTCAGAATCCAGGGGGTCGTCGCTGGAGCTACGGAGTTCGTGCTTTGTGCGACGCTTTCTGCAGGCAGCCCTGGGGACAGAGACCGAGCCATATCGGACAAAACCCGGTGCTATGAAGTCCATCCTCTCCTCTTTTAATTCTGTTTAGTTATGTTTTTGCGAAAGAAAAGGTTACGTGCAATGTACGCCCTTTGGGAAAGTTTAATAAGATGAGTAAGTTTATGTTATTGATTGGCAGTAGGAGGAGCCATGGCTCAGAGGTTGTGGTGTCCGCGCCATGTTAAGAAAGCACTGGATTTCATCCTAGTATGGGAATGGGAATGTTTCCAAAGATATGTCACGTCCTCTTGATTTCTTGGACACCTAACCTTATCGGATAAGGGCAGAAACCAGGAGGTCCTACGGTAGTTGGAAATCGTAAAGAGTAGGCTGTTAGGCCGAAGCCAGGGAAAAATTGTTAGGAAAGAATAACTTGCCCACGGTTGATTAAGCACATTACATTAGATGGAATCTGTCTGGAGGAAGTAAACGTGACACAAATGCATACCGATTTCCGACACTCTAACGTTTGAGGTGCATAGCTAGGTACGACCCAATCCACTCGAAAGAGGACCGATGAAGAAGAAGAAGAAGAAGAAGAAGAAGAAGAAGAAGAAGAAGAAGAAGAAGAAGAAGAAGAAGAAGAAGAAGAAGAAGAAGAAGAAGAAGAAGAAGAAGAAGAAGAAGAAGAAGAAGAAGAAGAAGAAGAAGAAGAAGAAGAAGAAGAAGAAGAAGAAGAAGAAGAAGAAGAAGAAGAAGAAGAAGAAGAAGAAGAAGAAGAAGAAGAAGAAGAAGAAGAAGAAGAAGAAGAAGAAGAAGAAGAAGAAGAAGAAGAAGAAGACTAGCGCATATAAGAACCATGGGAAACGAAGGGGATATCATAGAATAAATCAAACAACAAAAAGATTGATAGTTTTAGTTTAATCGTAACAGGCAAAAGGAATGGAGGTGTGACATTGGGTACTCTAGACAGCATAAAGAATGGCAGCTATAGGGCTATACGTGAAAACAAGAAGAAGAAGGCATCATAGATTGTAACATGGAGTAATACACTGACAAAAGAATAAGGATAAATGGAGGAACGCACAACCTTAAGGTGAAGAAAGAACTTCCGTCTGTATAGAAAGCGTGCATAAAAGATCTTTACATCTCCCGCCAAAACTTCACTGAGGTAAATGGAGATGACAAGTAAGAGGAGAAGGAGGACAAGGAGGCGGCGGATGACAAGGCGAAGAAGAAGAAGAAGAAGAAGAAGAAGAAGAAGAAGAAGAAGAAGAAGAAGAAGAAGAAGAAGAAGAAGAAGAAGAAGAAGAAGAAGTGGAAGAAGAAGAAGAAGAAGAAGAAGAAGTAGAAGAAGAAGAAGAAGAAGAAGAAGAAGAAGAAGAAGAAGAAGAAGAAGAAGAAGAAGAAGAAGAAGAAGAAGAAGAAGAAGAAGAAGAAGAAGAAGAAGAAGAAGAAGAAGTAATAGCAGCAGCAGCAGCATTAGTAGTAGTAGTAGTAGTAGTAGTAGTAGTAGTAGTAGTAGTAGTAGTAGTAGTAGTAGTAGTAGTAGTAGTAGTAGTGGTAGTAGTAGTAGTAGTAGTAGTAGTAGTAGTAGTAGTAGTAGTAGTAGTAGTAGTAGTAGTAGTAGTAGTAGTAGTAGTAGTAGTAAAAATATGAATACTATTGGGTGGAACTGCGGTAAAACTGTGAACATGTAAACAATATAAAATGACACGAAGTAGTGCAGCTTTACATAACAGAATTACGACACATACAGGACGTTGCGGCGATTAGCCTTCATCAACAAACAAAAACATTCACGAAACACAACATATAGTCAAGGAGATCTCCTAAGACTACATCAAAACGTGACGACAGGACGAGAAGAACAAAAAGATAAAAAAATGAAAGCAATGAAGAGAAAATGAAATTTGTAAAAAATGTTCATACCAAAACAAGCAATGACGTACAGACCAGATGGAAACAGAGGAAGACGCCGACCACGTAAACGTTGGACGGAGGGAATAGCAGAGTCCATGAGAATATCGATACATGAAGCCCATAATCGGGCACTCTCACGAAGTTTATACTTCACCTCGACACCGCAAGGTACAAGAGGAACATGATGAGATGAGATGAGATGAGACTCACCTCAGAATTCTGAGCTGTGTATAACCAATATATATATTTTTTTTTTCAAAGCGAACAATAGACTTTATTATACCGGGTTGTGTCCCATAGCCGGCTCCGTGGCTAAAGGCTTGCGAACGCGGTTCGTGAGCCGGGTATCAGGCGTTCGAAACTCAGCTGTGACCGGTTTATGCAGCAGACCGTGTCGCGTTGCGTTATAACGCGCTGGTATGGGAGACGGTCATTCAGAAAGCAATGGCAAACTGCTGAACGTAACACTTGCCTGGTACATCAACAGTAGCTGAAAAATGCTGGTGTTGACTGCAACGTCCTGTAAGGGATACGCAACACACACAAAATGTGTCCCATATGGCTCGATCTCTTTCCGTCTGCCGAAAGCGTTACACAAAGCACACATTGCGTAGCTTCAGCGACGATCCCTTAGGAGTGTCAGAGAAAATTCCACACCTGGACCTAATGACAGAGTCCGGAGTCGAACCTACACCTTTCAGAGCAGGAGGCAGACGGCTTAGCCACTTTGTCACAGAGATCCCACGGATAGGAAGGCCTGGGATGAATTGGTTGAGGTCTTATGGGCCCAGTGAAGGGTTAAATGGTGAAAGGTGAAGAGGAAGATACAACATCGTGTCTTGCAGAACCAGTGCGGTGTACGACACCAGTTTTAGAACCACTGGCCAGTTCACTCAGGAGCGTTGGTGTCCATTCAGAAAGCATCAACAGATGTCTAAAAAGAGATTTATTAACACATTAAATCATTCAAATAAGAGGACAACATGCTAACACTTTGTTTCCAATTGAATTGTTTAAGAGCAAACCGGTTTAACGAAGATTTTGCAAATGATATTTGGCGGTTCATGCCTGAGGTTGGAAATTTCTCCAGGGAATCCTTGAGAATCTCTACATGGCGTGTTGCAATCCTGATGTCCATTTATATGTATATATATATGATATGATATACATATATATCACGCCAGGTATCTATGTATTGAATGGTATAGATGGATGCAAATTATAACTCACAATAGAAGTCATGTTATTTTTACGATATATTTATGGATATTTTACTGAGGCTATCTCTATGGGGAGGAGCCTCTTTAGCCACTAGATATGCATATTGAGGTTGATTTATTTCTTGACGATCTCTGGGCTTTCTCGGTATTCTGTACAAAATAACACGGATTTACGTTCAAGCTCACAATGATTATGTTAGCCCTGTTCGTGCGCTTGTGAAGATACAGTGATTACTAAGATCGCATTACATCTGTTCATCGGGTAACTGAAACAGCGTTGACTAAGATTACACTAGGCCACATTATGGGATAGTAAAGTCAGTACTTGATACCGCTGAGTGAACTAAAAAAGACTGTTAGATTCATACAAGAGACAACACTGCAGTTATAACCATATTTCAGGCGAACGAAAGAAGAAGAAGAAGAAGTACTTGATCTGATTATATTATGTCTTTCCATGCACCGGTGAAGACAATTTCTACTTCATTTTCTTTTTATTTTCGATCGCTTGCTTTGAACTCAAGCGTAGTCTATACACATGCCACTACTTCTAGTGAATGGGACTGATTTTCACGTGTGGATTTGCTTTCCTTATTACTAGTGTCCCTCGCCATCAGTCGAACAGACTCAGACTCTAACTTATGAGGTACTTGTAACTTAAGTCAACAAGTTAAAGACGAGAAGTCAACATTTTAGGCCAGCTGACCGGTGTAGGGGTTGAACCCGATATACTTCGGCACCAGCATGTCGGAAATTTAACATCGCGCGAGTCCTCTTCTACTTCATTACATTACTTCTTCTCGTTGGACGAAGTAGATCGACAGTTTCTGCGTCCTCTTCTGACTCTAAGTAGACTACGTTAGTCTCACGGTGTCCTCTCTCTCTCTCTCTCTCTCTCTCTCTCTCTCTATATATATATATATATATATATATATATATATATATATATATATATATACGTAGCATTCAACCTCTGACAACCTCTGATTCAAATCTATGACATTTGACAATGTTTTTTTCCCCCATGTTAATGTACCATGCGTAATATGCATTGTTTATGCTTACAATATCCATTTGACAATGTGTTTTTTTTTCCTACGTAAATGTAACATGCACATGTGATGAATGAAAGATGAGTGATCGAAAGGGCCGAATGTAAGACGGGCCTGCGTGCCCAATTTGTTACCCTCTTAAAATAAAGTTTGTACGTTTGTTCGTTCGTTCGTTCGTTCTCTCTCTCTCTCTCTCTCTCTCTCTCTCTCTCTCTCTCTCTCTCTCTCTCTCTCTCTCTCTCTCTCTCTCTCTCTCTCTCTCTCTCTCTCTGTATGTGTGTGTGTTTTTTTTTTTTTTTCTTTTAATATCATGATCGTGGGGTAGCAAATCATACATCTTGACTTATCGGACAAGGGCAAAAAAAAAAAACAATCTCTGAAGATCCATGAGTAACTTTACGCAAGTTATAAATCCTTCTGCGGATGAGCATCTAGCTAGTTTAGTTTAGTTTAGTCGGCAGATCAACATCACGGCACACAGGAGTAACCCATAAGTGCTTCGTTCTACTCCTAACTCAAGCCTGAGTCCGGAGAATCTCACCTCAGTGCACGAATTACGTAGCACCGGCGAGGATCCTGAAATACTTTGGGTAGATTTTTAACTCGACATTTTGCCCGGGCAGCGCCGTTAGGCTACTCTTTCCAACTGCCAAGGGATTTTTTACGCGCGCAACAATACACACGGGCGTCCAATCTCACTACCCAGAGACCAGGGGAATTTTTGTTACTAAAAGTCCACTTGAAAACATCCCCGCCCTCACCGGGGCTTGAACCCGGGAACTCCAGCACTCGAGGCGGACACGAGTCCAGCATTCTGTAGTAAGCCATTATGAGTACTACCAGCATGGGCTATGACCAAACGCTGTCCTTTACTGCTAGGCAAATATCGTTCTATCTGATTGCCATCCACTGATTGCCATTCCCTTTCACCTGTGTGCTGCTTATTGATTCAGGTTTCATCCAAATACACTATGTCATAATTTTCTTTTCCTTTCCCTTATTTCACGTAAGTATTTGCTTCTCATGGCTTCTAAATGCGGTTGCTCGCAAGCGATATTTCTACCTCCCTTGTACTTTCTAAAAGTGAAGCCTAATGTGCTTACAATTTTCTACAAAGTTGTTTTGGATAGTTCTATGCCATTGTTCTTTCTCAACCAAACCCTAAGTTTTCTTACAGTCACTGTTTCTTCAGAATTTTTATAATACCTCGCCTTATGATATCCTTGTCAAAAGCTGTTTACTATTGCCTTTCTACCTACCGTTTGCTTATTGCGTAGTGGTTTCATTCCAGATTCGTGCACCCCTCGACGAAATGACCGTTTACGCAAACCCAATTCATGCATTGTTCTTTTCTCGGGATTTGGAATATGAAACAGTTTCCTGCGATTAACTTCTTGAAAAAATGTGTGTACAACTTTATAGCGATGCTTTGAATTTCACATTCAATCCTATTCAAAAATATTCACTCATTCAGATGTTAGCGACAAATGGTAAGATTTATAAAATTAACGTTTCATGAAAGCACCCACATTATTGACGACACCTCTGGACACTCCCGTTCCAATTGCGTGAGGTACTTGCCATAAGGTCATTTTCATGCTGCACGAGAAATTAATTAATTTATTAAATTTAAAAATTTAAATTAATTAAATTAATAAATTATTAAACGCTGATGTTATGAACGAGAGAGGGAATAGGACACAAGTACTCACTCCAATCCTTAAACAATATGGAGTGAGTACACATCTAACAAACCTGTGTAGAAGCTTATACATCAGTGAATGCATAGTGAGAGCAACTGGAGGACACTCAGAACCCTTCACAATAAGATACGGAGTACGACAAGGTTGTCTCCTGTCCCCTCTCTTGTTCATAACATATATAGACAACATATGTAAAGAAACCAACCAAACAGAGACCACAAGAAAACCGCATGACGAGAACACGGAAGAATAACCATCTGCAAATCTAACCATTAGAGAACTCTTGTTTGCGGATGGCCAAGCACTAATAGCAAAATCAGAAGCTGAATTACAAGACCACATGAATAGTCTAAACGAAATGTGTAGGGAACATAACATGAAAATTAGCACAAGTAAAACAGACGTAATGACTGTAACTAAAGAAGAAAAAGCAACAACGATTTACTTAAACGAACAACCCTTGAAACAAGTAAAGAGTTTCAAGTATATTATATCAAATGGCAAATCAGACGACGAGATCGAAAATAGATGCAATAAAGCAAATCAACTCATTGGACAAATGGCACCAATACTAAAGAACAAACATGTATCAATAACTACTAAGAAGCACTTTACAACACAATCTTCCTACCAACTCTATGCTGCCAATGCCAAACCTGGACAATGACGGAAAAAGAGAAAAGAAAAAAACACAACAACAGAAATGAGATTCCTGAGAAGAATACTCGAAGTATCAAGAAAAGATAAGATCAAAAATGAAGAAATCAGAACTAAAGTGGGGGTTATAGCTGTACTAGATTTTATTAGAAGGCAGCAAGTCAAATGGTTTGGCCATGTAATTAGGTTACCAATTAACAGTATACCACAACAAGCAATGATGTACAGACCACAGGGAAGCAGAGGAAGAGGCCGACCACGTAAACGATGGACTAAGGGAATAACAGAGTCCATGGGAATATCGATACATGAAGCCCATAAGCGGGCACTCTCCAGCTGTTTATACTTCACTTCGACACCGCAAGGTACAAGAGGAATATG
The DNA here is from genome assembly GCA_963921405.1 of Cepaea hortensis. NCBI lineage: Eukaryota > Metazoa > Mollusca > Gastropoda > Stylommatophora > Helicidae > Cepaea > Cepaea hortensis. Next base: position 139,221,844 of record OY992879.1, on the reverse strand, counting down.
ATGAGATGAGATGAGTTTCCGTGTGAAGATGTCAGACAGACAGACAGACAGACAGACAGAATCACAGACAGACAGACAGACAGACAGACAGACAGACACACAGACAGACAGACAGACAGACAGACAGACCGTGTGTTGCCGGGGCCCATTCGGGGGAGTAAAGAATAGTAACACTCTTGCCTGCCATGCACGTCGTAAGAGGCGACTAAGGAGGCTATGGTTCCGTCGCCCTGCCACTGAGTGAGTGCGTGGCGCGACGCTGTGAGCTGTGAATTTCGCATTGAATGCTTTTACATCTGTTCGCGAATGTTTGTAACGTGAACTGCATGTTCGGAACGATGGCGGCCGGCTGTTGCTGGATTGACTGTTTTGTCTTTTCGGTTCACGAATGCATTTTTCAGGAGACTCCTGGGGGTCGTCGCTGAAGCTGTGGAGTTCGTGCTTTGTGCGTCACTTTCGGCGGGTCGCCCTGCGGACGGAGACCGAGCCATATGGTCAGAAACCTGGGTCAATGAAGTCTTTCTGGTGACTGCCATTTCCATCGACGATGAACTGTATTTTTCGTGGAAGACCTTTGTCCTGGCATTTTGGCGGCAACATTATGCACAGTTTACTTGTGCAGGCTGTTCGCTTGCCGATACTATTGTCTATTCCATTGTTCACATAGGTCAGTGTAACAAGCTATGGGGAGGGTCCCATAATGTCCCGTCACAATATTTCAAACTTATTCTTTTGCCCTGGCTGGGGATAGGTCTTTGCTGCCAACCCTCATCCGTTCCCCGGACTTACTGTCACTCTCTTTTTCGACCTCAGGGTTATTTCCTGCAGTGTATTTCTGGCTGACACAAACGTAGTATGACGATCGTCTCAGTAACTATAATTAGTATTTAATACCGTAATAAAGACAACACAGAAGAACACCAAGACAGATAAACCTATAAACATCTAGAAAAACAAAAACTGATGAGATAACTCTAGTCCAGATAGGAAGCCAGAAAAACTCTGAAGTTCATAGATCACAAAGCTCTAAATTGTCCTGTTATTTCACAACTGCCTCACCGGGCAAAGTTTCCAGTCTCTCTATCCAGCGTCGGTTGTTCAAACAACAGCTTCCAAGTTTCCTAGGCCAACACAATATATTCATTCATCTGGTCTGGGAAAAGGCCATGGGATCACTTAGCACAATTTAGGTTGGGAAACACGATATAATCACTCATCTGGTCTGGGAAAATGCCATGGGATCACTTGGCACAATTTAGGATGGGAACCACAGTCATGAGACCAGATTGTGTATAGGGAATGAGTCAGAGTCTTTCGCTGTCTCGGACAAGGATGGGAATTGGCGTAGGTCCAAACAGCATCCTCAGCAAACACTCGAGCTTAAGTCGATGAGAAGACTTGCGTTGTGGTTGCTGCACTCATTTAATTTTTGTAATGCTTCTCGATTGACATTAGAAACAATATACCTGATATGTCCACTGACTTGCCCTGGCTTCATCAGGTACTTATAACTTTTGGCATAGAAGCCCTGTCGAGTCTTTCAACACACTTTACGGTAAACACTCGACCTTAATTCGATGAGAAGACTTCAAAAGAAGGACCCTGTAGATAACAAAATTCTAGTGAGGGATCAAGCTGACTCATGCACCACAATCCTGAGGTCCAATTAGGCCTCAGTCATTACATTAGTTATGCATTTCGGCTTACCAAGACCAGTATATAAGTGGCTTGCTTGAATGCGTCTGACATGTCAGGTAGCCCCTGGATTGGCTACGTCCTGGCTTGCATAGACCTCCAACTTGTAGACGTCCTGTCGGCTACCCTATGCACCCTGTGGCATACAAGACTCACTCTCCACACTCATACCCTGCCTTTATTATTATTGGGCACATTCGTTTCCTAGCTTCTCTCTCCCTTGCAAACCATGCCTTTCTCACGACAAAGATCTTGTGGTGTGGTGTGCCTAGTAATCTGTGTGTTTCTCCCCCTTAACTAATATTATAGTAGTGGGGTTGTATGGCACGCAGTGTAGTTCCCCATTCCCAGCAAGAATAGGAAAGAAGATACTACCCCTTCCGGCCGCTGCTCTTGTCTGAGCTGTCGCCGCAATGTACCGGCAGTGCCTCACCTAACACGTAGATTCAGAGGAATGCATGTTCTCTCAATGAGATAAAGAAGTTTATTTATAATCCCCACATCATCCTATCGACTAAAAGACGAAAGAGATAGCACCGTGGATAGCCTCTTCCGGCTCAAGAAGATAGATCATAGATTGGTGAACTCCGTCCCCAAGGAGCCCTTCCCTACTTCCGGCACACCGTAGCTATCTAATGTGCTTATATTTAAATGAGAGATGCTACTAAGTAGATTTATAAGTGCAAAACTAATTACCACCTAAGATTACCTTTCATAGCCCATCAGTATTCTGCCTTTAAAATGTCGCAATCTTTAACTTGAACTCTTGACATTCGGCAGTGGGTAGCGATCAGTAGAAACGGACATGAATTGCCCCAGAAGCCGCACCAGTGCACATTTGGCGCAAGGCGCTCCATCGGGTCTACCCGAAAGAAACGACCTATATCTAATCGCTCTATGAAAAGATCGTGTTATGAAAGTAACCCAAAGAACTATCTTTCATGGTGATTGAGCGAACAAGAGAACTGAGAGTTCCGAAAGCCGTTTCCCCCTGTTTACCCAAAATAAAAGAAGGCATGAGGACATGAGCCATTGGCGTTTCGCCACAGTCAGTGAGGAGCGTTTTGTGTGATATTCACTGGCACAGGAACGGAGCATAATGGGGACGACCCGTTGGAACCACGACTAACTAAGTAACTAACTAATACACACACACGCACACACACACACACAAACACACACACATATATATATATATATATATATATATATATATATATATATATATATATATATATATATATATATATATAAGGAATATATTTGCAAGAGGTAAAACTGATTTGTGTCCGCTAAATCCTAGTAGCCATTTGAAGTGGTTCTGTCTTCATTTTTTTTTTTTAACCTTTTCCATTCTCGATAAATAATGTTTAAAATATTTTTGTTGCGCAACGAATGTTTTTATGCTAATTGATGGATCAAGAATATTCCTGTCTGAATACAGCCTTGGTCAAGGGAAAAATGACTAAAAGCAGAATCAGTAAAACGTAGTCAACAGTAACTCCAGCAAAGAACACCCACGGGTCTTCGAGAAAATTCCAGTCGTGAACTGAACGACGTGGTCCGGAATCGAACCCACAACCCTCATATCACGAAGTTGGGGCGTAACCACTCCGCCAAGGAAACTCCCTTACATGAACGAACGAACGAACAAACTTTATTTTGAAAGGGTTACAAATAGTGTGCGCAGGTTCGTCTTACATGCAGTCCTTCAAATCAATCATCTTTCGTTCATCAATTGTGCATGTTACATCCACATAGGAAAACAACATTGTCAAATGGTTGTTGTAAACATAAACAATGTATTTTACCATGTTATGAGACAGGCAGGCAGGCAGACACACGCACATTTATAAACACACACGCACACATACATACCTGCATACATACTCAATAACATGCAAATACACACTCCCTCGCATACACTGCAATCATGCACGCACACACACACACACACACACACACATATATATATATATATATATATATATATATATATATATATATATATATATATACATGCATACACGAACATACACACACATACGCACATACATACACACACATACGCAAATACATACACACGCACATACACATACGTACACACATATACACATTCGAGGTATGGTGTCCGCCTCAAGTGCTGAAGGTCTCGGGTTCAAGCCCCGGTAATGACCGGAATTTTTTCTCGTGGACTTCTAGTAATAAAAAAAAATTTCCCCTGGTCTCTGGGTAGTGAGATCGGATGCCCGTGTGTATTGTTGCGCACGTAAAAAATCCCTTGGCAGTTGGAAATCGAAAAAGAGTAGCCTAACGGCGCTGCCCGGGCTAAATTTCGAGTTAAAAATCTACCCAAAGTATTTCAGGATCCTCGCCAGTGATAACGGAGTTCGTGTACTGAGCTGAGTTTCTCCAGACTCAGGTTAAGAGTTAGGGGGAGAACGGAGCACTTATAGGTTACACCCGTGTACCGTGATGTTGATCCATCGACTAAACTAAAACTAAACTAAACTAAACATATACACATACACAGACACATATACACACTTTCACACACGTACACACTCATACACACACGCGCGCGCACAAACACACAAACATATACACTCATGAACATCCTATACACACATACACACATATACACACATATACACACATAAACACACATACACACATATACACACAAACACACACACATATACATACATCCACACATACACGTACACACATACACATACATACACATGCCTACACACCAACATAAACACATACACACCAACATGAACACATACACACCAACATAAACAGATACACACATGCACACTCATGTTCACACATATACACATACATACACACACATACACACCTACATACACAAACACACATTCACACACAAACACACAAGCACACATACACACTCACATACATACATATAGATCCACACTCATAGACACACATACACACACCCTTCCACCCACACACTCAAACATCTAGACACATACAGACTACCTCACATAATCACTAAGCTAATATGAACAAACTCCCCAACATTACACACACACATATACACTGATGATTATCGTGAGCATCCTCACAAATAACATAAATACACACTCCATCTCATACACTGCACGCACGCACGCACGCACACACACACACACACACACACACACACACACACACATACATACACGAACATACAAACACATACACACATTTACACTTGCACGCATGTACACATGTGCACACATACACACATACTCACATACTCACACATGAATTATGTATTTCCTCTCGTGCCAAAGGCGGCGCATAGGACAGAAGTCGTGGCTCTCCATGTTTGTGCGAATCGTCAAACATTTGGAGCCAGAAATCTGATTCTGTAATAGTTGGGAGTTTTATGATGGCGGATTGTCAAGCCGCCGATCAACCGTCTTTAGTCAAGCCAGAAGAAAACACGTCCCGCCATCTTGACCCAAGTCGGACACACTTTAATTCCTCAGATGGTAGCATGGTTTTTGCAAGATGAAAAACATACTGACCAATAAAAAGATATCAATTGAAACGAGAAACGGAGTGTTAGTGCACAAAAGATTTCAGAAACTTACTAATAAAAGAAAAAGTACATCAACTGGCTGTCTAAAAACTAAAGATGGCAAAATCATAATAGAAAAAGAACAGATTCTACATGTGTGGACAGATTATGTGAAAAACCTTTATAATGATAACAGAGAGGAACAGTATGATAGATTTAATAATGAAGGACCGCCAATTTTGAAGATGGAGGTTCGAAATGTTCTTAAGCATATGAAAGCTGGCAAGGGCCCCGGTGCAGATAACATCACAACAGAAATGATTAAAGCTTTAGAAGAATTTGGACTAGAGCAAGTCACCAGACTGCTGACCACATTATATGATACTGGAGATATACCTTCTGAATTATGTAACTCTGTACTTACTGCAATCCCAAAGAGAAATGAAATAGGATACAGACTCGTAGAGTGGGCAAAAGAACAGGAAATGATTGTAGGAAACACCTAGTTTAAGCAACACCCTAGAAGATTATGGACATGGGGGAGTACTGATAGCAGGATCAGAAACCAGATTGACTACATTCTGATTAGCAGAAGATTTAGAAACGCACTAACAATAGCAACCCCAGAGGACGATACTGTAATGAAAGGACACAACACACACATAAACACACATACACACAAAAGCACACACATAAGCACATACACATACGCACATATTCACACATTCGTGCACACACACATACATACTCACATATACACAAACACATACACATAAACTCGCACACACATACACATATACACATGCACACACATACACGCACATACACACATACATACACATACACACGAATATGCACAAACACATACACACATATATAAACACTGACACATAGACACCCATATACACATACACACCCATGCACACACATACACGCGCATACATTCATACACCCACATACATGCATACACACCTACACACATAAAAATACACACACCGACACACATACACACACACACCCATCCACCCACATACTCAGACATCTAGACATATACACGCTGTCTCACATAATTACTAAAACTATTAGTATAATAAGAACAAACTCCCACACTTCACACACACATAAACACTGCCGATTATCGTGGGCATAGTCACAAAAAATGGACAAAACTGGGTACAATGGAAAAAAATGGTTAAAATGAAAAAATAAAATGTTGTACATTGTGTAACGTAACAAATAGTGGTGCTATTCAATATGATAATTCCTGGAATTGACATAAATATGATGAAATACGTAGTTAAAATTAAGTGGCAGTAAACATGATAATATGAAAGATGAGGATACAGAACAAATATGGAATAGCATGAGGTATATGGTGCTAGACTCATATTTGTGCAGACCAATTGGCACTAGATGGCTGATGTGGACGCTATTGCACCGGTCGCCTTTACTTCCCACGACATTTCCTGGTACTTATGTTACGCTAGGTCGACCAGGGAGACTAGTTCAGTTTTAACAATTCGGATTCACACCGATTCGTATCGAACTCAAGACCATCGGGCCTGCAGGCGAGCGTGTTACTACTACACTATCGCACTTCCGTACCCGTCAAAAATATTTTAAATATTATCTATCAAGAATGGATAAGGTTTAAAATGAAGACAGAAACAAGTCAAATGGCTACCAGGATTGGGCGGATACAAATCCTTTTTACCTAAGGCAAATGTATTCCTTTGTTTTTTTCTCGCTCATTTTGAACACAAGCATTGTCCATACATTTAAACACACACACGTACACATGATGCATATTTGTAGCTGCATGCGTATGGTGTTCTGACTCTTAAAGGACAGCCAGGAGCAACGATATCATATAGACCATAGGTAGAATAGGCAGCAACAAGATATTGACCATCAGGAATCATCAACAAGATATTGACCATCAGGAGTCATCAACAATATATTGATCATCATGAGTCATCAACAAGATATTGACCATCAGGAGTCATCAACAAGATATTGACCATCAGGAGTCATCAACAAAATATTGGCCATCAGGAGTCATCAACAAGATATTGACCATCAGGAGTCATCAACAAGATATTGACCATCAGGAGTCATCAACAAGATATTGACCATCAGGAGTTATTAACAAGATATTGACCATAAGGTGTCATCAACAAGATATTGACCATCAGGAGTCATCAACAAGATATTGACCATCAGGAGTCATCAACAAGATATTGACCATCAGGAGTCATCAACAATATATTGACCATCAGGAGTCATCAACAAGATATTGACCATCAGGAGTCATCAACAAGATATTGACCATCAGGAGTCATCAACACGATATTGACCATCAGGAGTCATCAACAAGATATTGACCATCAGGAGCCATCACAAGATATTGACCATCAGGAGTCATCAACAAGATATTGACCATCAGGAGTCATCAACAAGATATTGACCATCAGGAGTCATCAACAAGATATTGACCATCAGGAGTCATCAACACGATATTGACCATCAGAAGTCATCAACAAGATATTGACCATCAGGAGTCATCAACAAGATATTAACCATCAGGAGTCATCAACAAGATATTGACCATCAGGTGTCATCAACAAGATATTGACCATCAGGAGTCATCAACAAGATATTGACCATCAGGAGTCATCAACAAGATATTGACCATCAGGAGTCATCACCAAGATATTGACCATCAGGAGTCATATATTGACCATCAGGAGTCATCAACAAGATATTGACCATCAGGAGTCATCAACAAGATATTGACCATCAGGAGTCATCAACAAGATATTGACCATCAGGAGCCATCACAAGATATTGACCATCAGGAGTCATCAACAAGATATTGACCATCAGGAGTCATCAACAAGATATTGACCACCAGGAGTCATCAACAAGATATTGACCATCAGGAGTCATCACCAAGATATTGACCATCAGGAGTCATCAACAAGATATTGACCATCAGGAGTCATCAACAAGATATTGACCATCAGGAGTCATCAACAAGATATTGACCATCAGGAGTCATCAACACGATATTGACCATCAGGGGTCATCAACAAGATATTGACCATCAGGAGTCATCAACACGATATTGACCATCAAGAGTCATCAACAAGATATTGACCATCAGGAGTCATATATTGACCATCAGGAGTCATCAACAAGATATTGACCATCGGGAGTCATCAACAAGATATTGACCATCAGGAGTCATCAACAAAATATTGACCATCAGGAGTCATCAACAAGATATTGACCATCAGGAGTCATCAACAAGATATTGACCATCACGAGTCATCAACACGATATTGACCATCAGGAGTCATCAACAAGATATTGACCATCAGGAGTCATCACAAGATATTGACCATCAGGAGTCATCAACAAGATATTGACCATCAGGAGTCATCAACAAGATATTGACCATCAGGAGTCATCAACAAGATATTGACCATCAGGAGTCATCAACAAGATATTGACCATCAGAAGTCATCAACAAGATATTGACCATCAGGAGTCATCAACAAGATATTGACCATCAGGAGTCATCAACATTATATTGACCATCAGGAGTCATTAATAAGATATTGAACATCAGGAGTCATCAACAAGATATTGATCATCAGGAATTATCAACAAGATATTGACCATCAGGAGTCATCAGCAAGATATTGACCATCAGGTGTCATCAACAAGATATTGACCATCAGGAGTCATCAACAAGATATTGACCATCAGGAGTCATCAACAAGATATTGACCATCAGGTGTCATCAACACGATATTGACCATCAGGAGTCATCAACAAGATATTGACCATCAGGAGTCATCACAAGATATTGACCATCAGGAGTCATCAACAAGATATTGACCATCAGGAGTCATCAACAAGATATTGACCATCAGGAGTCATCAACAAGATATTGACCATCAGGAGTCATCAACAAGATATTGACCTTCAGGAGTCATTAACAAGATATTGACCATCAGGTGTCATCAACAAGATATTGACCATCAGGACTCATCAACAAGATATTGACCATCAGGAGTCATCAAAAAGATATTGACCATCAGGAGTCATCAACAAAATATTGACCATCAGGAGTCATAAACAAGATATTGACCATCAGGAGTCATCAACAAGATATTGACCATCACGAGTCATCAACACGATATTGACCATCAGGAGTCATCAACAAGATATTGACCATCAGGAGTCATCACAAGATATTGACCATCAGGAGTCATCAACAAGATATTGACCATCAGGAGTCATCATCAAGATATTGACCATCAGGAGTCATCAACAAGATATTGACCATCAGGAGTCATCAACAAGATATTGACCATCAGAAGTCATCAACAAGATATTGACCATCAGGAGTCATAAACAAGATATTGACCATCAGGAGTCATCAACATTATATTGACCATCAGGAGCCATTAACAAGATATTGAACATCAGGAGTCATCAACACGATATTGATCATCAGGAGTTATCAACAAGATATTGACCATCAGGAGTCATCAACAAGATATTGACCATCAGGTGTCATCAACAAGATATTGACCATCAGGAGTCATCAACAAGATATTGACCATCAGGAGTCATCAACAAGATATTGACCATCACGAGTCATCAACACGATATTGACCATCAGGAGTCATCAACAAGATATTGACCATCAGGAGTCATCACAAGATATTGACCATCAGGAGTCATCAACAAGATATTGACCATCAGGAGTCATCAACAAGATATTGACCATCAGGAGTCATCAACAAGATATTGACCATCAGGAGTCATCAACAAGATATTGACTATCAGAAGTCATCAACAAGATATTGACCATCAGGAGTCATCAACAAGATATTGACCATCAGGAGTTATCAACATTATATTGACCATCAGGAGTCATTAACAAGATATTGAACATCAGGAGTCATCAACAAGATATTGATCATCAGGTGTTATCAACAAGATATTGACCATCAGGAGTCATCAACAAGATATTGACCATCAGGTGTCATCAACAAGATATAGACCATCAGGAGTCATCAACAAGATATTGACCATCAGGAGTCATCATCAAGATATTGACCATCAGGAGTCATCAACAAGATATTGACCATCAGGAGTCATCAACAAGATATTGACCATCAGGAGTCATCAACAAGATATTGACCATCAGGAGTCATCAACACGATATTGACCATCAGGAGTCATCATCAAGATATTGACCATCAGGAGTCATCAACAAGATATTGACCATCAGGAGTCATCAACAAGATATTGACCATCAGGAGTCATCAACAAGATATTGACCATCAGGAGTCATCAACACGATATTGACCATCAGGAGTCATCAACACGATATTGACCATCAGGAGTCATCAACACGATATTGACCATCAGGAGTAATCAACAAGATATTGACCATCAGGAGTCATCAACAAGATATTGACCATCAGGAGTCATCAACAAGATATTGACCATCAGGAGTCATCAACAAGATATTGACTATCAGAAGTCATCAACAAGATATTGACCATCAGGAGTCATCAACAAGATATTGACCATCAGGAGTTATCAGCATTATATTGACCATCAGGAGTCATTAACAAGATATTGAACATCAGGAGTCATCAACAAGATATTGATCATCAGGAGTCATCAACAATATATTGACCATCAGGAGTCATCAGCAAGATATTGACCATCAGGTGTCATCAACAAGATATTGACCATCAGCAGTCATCAACAAGATATTGACCATCAGGAGTCATCAACAAGATATTGACCATCAGGAGTCATCAACACGATATTGACCATCAGGAGTCATCAACACGATATTGACCATCAGGAGTCATCAACACGATATTGACCATCAAGAGTCATCAACAAGATATTGACCATCAGGAGTCATCAGCATTATATTGACCATCAGGAGTCATTAACAAGATATTGAACATCAGGAGTCATCAACAAGATATTGATCATCAGGAGTCATCAACAATATATTGACCATCAGGAGTCATCAGCAAGATATTGACCATCAGGTGTCATCAACAAGATATTGACCATCAGCAGTCATCAACAAGATATTGACCATCAGGAGTCATCAACAAGATATTGACCATCAGGAGTCATCAACAAGATATTGACCATCAGGAGTCATCATTAAGATATTGACCATCAGGAGTCATCAACAAGATATTGACCATCAGGAGTCATCAACAAGATATTGACCATCAGGAGTCATCAACAAGATATTGACCATCAGGAGTCATTAACACGATATTGACCATCATGAGTCATCAACAAGATATTGACCATCAGGAGTCATCAACACGATATTGACCATCAAGAGTCATCAACAAGATATTGACCATCAGGAGTCATCAACAAGATATTGACCATCAGGAGTCATCAACAGAGGTCAGTATGTCCAAATGGATAAGAACGCGTGTTCTTAAACATCCGGTGTGCTGATGCCGAGGTAAGGGGTTCAACCCCTTCACCGGTCAGTTGGACTAAAATTTAACTTCTTCTCCGCATAGGACGTAAATTACAAGTGCCTCTGAAGTCGTAATGGGTTCGCCTGATGGCGAGGGACACTGTTAATAGGGAAAGCTAACCCATACGCAAAATTCAGTGCAGCTACTACTAGAAGTAGTGCATATAAACTAAGCTTGGATTCAACGCGAGCGAGTGCAAAAAAAAGTCATCAGCAAAGACAGGCAGGCGAGCTGGCGACGTTGATAGCGAGCTGCACTGGTAATATCATGAGCACGGTCGGACTCGGCTGTACTCGCCCGGCCTCGTCGCTTGTCAAAGTGAGAGGCATATTGTTTGCCTCTTCCTCCATGCTCTCAGGTCTACAAAATGTGATGGCACAATCACATCACAGACCCTAGCAGGAAACTGCATAGGGAAAATGCACCCTCCCACACCACACACACACACACACAAAACCAAGGCGGCCAACGCATACATTTACATGAAAAGAATCGATATGATAGGGTCTTCAGATGTTCAGATCCCACCCGTTACCTGTGCACCAGGTAGCGAAGTCCGGTACTCACAGTTTGTCTTGTCGTGAGTTTATGCGTCTGACATTCAGATGTTCCACTTAAAAAAAAACGATGAGGAAAAATAAGAAAATGTATCCACACAAACATAACTTATTGATACGTTAAATTAAACGTTAACACATAAAGTGCTGCTGAAATAAATGTTAGATTATCCGTTAAAGCTCCAATAAACTTGCCTGGTTGTTTCTATTAGTTGCACAGAAAACTCCCCAAAAATATCCAAATCACAAATGACAGGCTTGAACAAGTAGAATTGCTTTAATTTCCCCGCTGCTGCCTTCAACAAAAGCTATGTACCGATAGAAGTAAGGATAGTGTGTTTATTTTAATGTTTTGGTTGTTCTAGATTTTAAATTGTTTCTAATTCTTTACATTGTGTTTGTTCTTAAGTGATTTCCACATTCTTTAATTGTCTCAGAAGCTGGAACCGCTACCAAATTTGTATTATTGTTTGTTCTCTATGTGGCATTTATATTTATATTATTGTTTGTTCGCTAGGTGGCATTTATATATTTTTCAATCCTCTAAATTGCTTTCATTCAATTGTTTTCTTTGTTTGATGTTTTCCCTCCTTAATTGATTTATTTTCTAAAGCTAATTTCCATTCTATATTTAAAGTCTTCGTGTTATAACTCTCTCTCTCTCTCTCTCTCTCTCTCTCTCTCTCTCTCTCTCTCTCTCTCTCTCTCTCTCTCTCTCTCTCTCTCTCTTATTTTTTCTTTGAGTTGAGTTGAGTCAAGAACCGACATCTATGTACTCGGGGCATTCCCATAAGCGCCCAGTCCTCATCTTCAACAGTCAGCGTGGAGTTCTAATACTAATGGTGCCCGTTGCTATCTGATTTTATTTCTCCGTCTTGCTTTACCTCTGAGTGAAGACTGTCGACCAGATCCTCTGACCCCCCCCCCCCCCCCCTGCTGCTGCATTAATCTCTCTAGACCATGATAGTCTATCTGTCCTTCTGCATTGATCGCATTCTCCCAGAGGGCCTTCACCATCCATCCATCATGTGCCATGTCGGTAAGCGTGGGCGGTCATGTTCTGCCGTCTCACTCGATCACCAGAGTCATGGATCAGCTCCGTGTTCCTGTCTCGACCATGCCATGTGGCCAAGCCATCCAGGTATTTTCCTCTCGGTCTTCCCCTTCGTCTCTTCCCTTCGATCTTGCCAGTTGTCACCAAGTTCTCCAATCCATTTCTTCTCATAACATGGCCAAAAAATTTTGACTGTCTACGTCTAATTTCTCTAATCAGTTTACGATGTTCATTTGTCTCCTGTAGTACTTGGTCATTGGTTTTTCTGTCTGTCCATGGTATTCTTTGCATTTTCCTCAAAAACCACATTTTTGCAGCCATCAGATGTTGTTCAGCTTGACTGCTCATTGTCCAAGTTTCACATCCATACAAAAGAACAGGCTCTATGTATTCCCTCAACACTCTTTTTCTCGTTTCAAATGACATCTTTTTATTGGTCAGAATGTTTTTCATCTTGCTAAAGGCTACTTTCGCCATGGCGATTCTTGTTCTAATCTCTTCAAGGCATCTCCCATCAGATGTTATGACTGTTCCAAGATAATTGTACCGATTCACTTGGTGAAGAAAATTTCCATTTACTTGTATATTACATTGTGGCACTTCTTTCTTCCCAGTGACGACCATAACCTGAGTCTTTTTACAATTTAATTCTAACCCCAGTTGCTCATTGTGTACAACAACCGCATCTACTAATTGTTGCAGGTCCTGCGCATTGTCTGCAATTAATACTGTATCATCTGCGTATCTAATGTTATTGATGTTTCGTCCTCCACTGCTGATTCCATTTATATCCTCTACATTTCTGAAAATATTTTCACTGTATAGGGAAAAAAGATCTGGAGACATCACACATCCCTGCCTAAAACCTCTCTTAATTGGCGGATACTATCCCACTTCATTATCAATCCTTATTGCAGCTTGTTGTTTCCAATATATGTTGTTATAAGTCTAATGTCTTTCCCATCAATTTGTAGATCTGCAAGCATATCCACCATGTTGACATGTCTAACTCTATCAAAAGCCTTTGTATAGTCAATAACGCAAAGATGTATATCCTTGTTTACTTCTATAGCACGTTCAATAACTGTTCGCAGCATATACACAGCATTTACTGTACCCTTTCCTTCTACAAACCCACATTGTTCTTCCCCTATTTCAGGTTGTATCTTCTTCCTCACTCTTTGCATGATAATTCTTAGCAAAATCTTTGTGATGTGACTCATTATACTAATTGTTCTATGTTGATCACATTCCAAGGTTCCTGATTTCTTTGGGATTGCAATAAATATAGAGTTACATAATTCAGGAGGTATATCTCCAGTATCGTAGCAGTCTGGTGACTTGGTCTATTCCATGTTCTTCTAAGGCATTGATAATTTCTAAAATTCTACTGTGATGTTATCTGTACCCGGGGTCTTGCCAGTTTTCATATGGTTAAGAGCATTCTGAACTTCTATCTTCAAAATTGATGGTCCTTCATTATTATTCCGATGATTATATTGTTCTTCTCTTGTATCATCATAAATGTCTTTCACATAATCTGACCACGCATGTAAAATCTGATCTTTTTTCTATTATGATTTTGCCATCTTTGGTTTTTAGGCAACCCGTTGATGTGTGTGTTCTTTTATTAGTGATGTCATTAAGTCTTTTGTGCATTAATTTGGTATTCCGGGTGTTGTGTTGGTGTTCAATTTCCTTAGAACTTTCCTCAAGCCATGTTTCTTTTGCCTCTTTGCATAGCTTCCTAATTTTCCTGTGAATCTCTTCATATTTTTCGTTGTTATTTTTGTTATTTCTTCTTATTTCCATGAGTTTTAAGATGTCTTTCGTCATCAATTTCTTGCGTCCTATTTTCTTTATTTTTGGGATGGTTGTTTCCGCAGTTTGATTGACTGATTTCTTTAATATATCCCATTGGTCACTGACGTCTTGAAATAATATTTCCATATCGGACAATTCATCAAATCTGTTCTTTACCTCTACGTTGAATTTATCTTTTATTTCCTCATTCTTCAGTACTTGTAGATCAAATTTTGTGTTTCTTGGTGAATATTTGACTTTCTTTAATTTTATATGTAAATTGCTTAAGATTAATCTATAGTCGCTGGTATAGATTTTGCGACTTTTAAGGCATTTCGAAATCTTCTGTTGATGAGGATGTAATCAATCTGATTCAATCTGACTCCTCCATGTCCATAATCTTCTTGGGTGCTGTTGAAACCAGGTGTTTCCAATAATCAAATCTTGCTCTTTTGTCTACTGTACTAGTCTGCAACCTCTTTCATTCTGTTCCCCTAGTCCAGGGGTCACCAAACTACGGCCCGCGACGTCATTTCATCCGGCCCGCCGTCGGTACTCGAACTTAGCTTGATATAACGTATGAAACACAAGACGTTGTGATACAATTTAAATGTAAATATTATGTTTAGAATAATAGGATATCTTCACACGTACGGAGACCTCCTGGCTACACTAGGCTGTTTATTTAGGCGGCCCTATTTATATATTTTGCAAACCTTATTATGAGATATATTTTATAACCAAATGAAGTTGCCTGTCGCGGCTCTATAAGAGTATGGAGTAGCATATCCCAAGATACCCTGGTAAAAATGCATAGGATGCTGGGATGTTGTGTTGGCTTGCCTATAAGAGCCCAGTCACGCCATGTTCCCGCCTCTTTGACCTTGAGAACAACTGAGGCCGTAGTGATGCTGATGTCTAATTTTCAGAAGAGGGTTTGAACTCATCCCTCTGAGCCACTACAAAGCACATGGGCGAACATGCCCCAGGCACGACCGAGCGTGGCCACTGTTTTTCCAGACCGCAGTTGAGAAGGCAGACAGGCTCTTGATTGTGGATCTTGATTGTGGATCGACGATTATCTGCTATGGGGTGAGTTTTGAATGAACCGTCATAGTTTACATAGGAATATAGGAATATAATAGCTATGGCTGTGCCTGAGAACAATAATGGAGGGGTATATGCCTGGGAAGAGAGGAAGAGGAAGGCCAAAGAGAAGATGGGTGTAGGGTGTGGCGGATGATCTCCAGATATATGTATCTGAAGCGGGACATCTTAATTATGATCGAGAGATCTTCCGGAAAGTTGTTATGGGAGCGAGGTTCCGCAAAGGACATGCTACTGAATGAATTACCTTTGTTCCATCTTGTTGTCAGATAATTGCTGGTGTTGTGTATCAGACTACAGTTACCGTGTTGGATGATTATCCATGCTTTGATGAGGATACAGTCCAATATCCTTTGATCGATTTTGCTCTCTCTGTATCCATTATAATTGCTACTCATCGCTGTTGTTTCTCTCCACCAGAATAGATTATTCTATATTCCTCAGATGTCATAATGCCCATTCCTGTCCATCTGGTCTCACATACACCTAACAGGTGTATCAGGTGTACCACATCAGTATTATTTTTTTTCCTTATTTGATGTAAATTCTTTAATTCTTTAATTATTTAATTCTTTAATTCTTTCGTACACTTTAGGTAGGATCTGCAACATTTAATAGATGCGGTTGTTGTACACAGTGAATGAACAACTAGGGTTGGAATTAAACTGTAAGAAGGTACAGATTATTGTCGTCACTAGGAAGAAAGAAATACTGCGGGTACAATTTAATATACGAGTAATTATGAATATTCTTACACAACTGAAACAGTTCAAATATCTCGGAACACCTGATCGGAGGTGCATTTAAGGCATTAGAACAAGAATCGCTATGGCGATGGTAGCCTTTTGCAAGATGGAAAACATACTGACTAATAAAATGATGCCAGTTGCAACGAGAAAAAGAGTGTTGAAGTGTTACATATAACTTGTTCTTTTGCATTAATGTGAAGCATGGGCAATGAACAGACAAGCTGAAAAACATCTAATGTCAGTGGAAATGTGGTTTCCGAGGAAAATGCAAAGAATACCATGGACAAACATAAATACCAAAGAGCAAGCCCTACCAAAAACAAGTTAAAATCGTAAATTGAGCAGGGAAATTAGACGTAGACAATCAACATTTTAATGGACACATTATAAGAAGAAATAAATTAAAGAACTTGGTGACAATGGCGAGATTGACGGGAAAAGAACAAGGGGAAGGCAGAGAAATAAATATGTGATGGCTTGGTCACGTGGCATGTCGAGACAAGAACACAGAGCTGATCCAGAACTCTGGTGATTGTGTGAGATGGCGAAACATGATCGCCCACGCTTATCGGCATGGCACGTGATGATGATGACTCTTCAGTTGCTTTATTGTTGATTACATTCTGTATAAATTAACAGCATTATCTTAACAATGGAAATATATTCAAGAGTCATGATTGGCACGCATAGAAACAGGAGGAAAGCAATAGAAGTTAGATGACATCCTGGGCAATAAAAAAATCCAAAACTATAGTGACCACACCCGTTGCCTTGTAGGTATACCCATCGGGAGTAAACCCTGAGGACAAATCCGGAGATGGAGTCCTTAAGGCAGTTCCATGTTGTAAACAACATAGTTCTGCCAACTCCTGCGACGGCACCGATGCCAAGTTGCATTGGCTACTGCCTTTCTCTTGGTCAACATCGATGACATGGAGAGGGGGAACTTGCTACTGGGAAACATCTCGTTCTCCATATTTCATTGCCCAGGCTTGTGCCCTGGAGAGGTCCCCCAGCGCCACATCTCTGTAGTCCTACAGGACTGAAAGAAACGTACCACTACTAGTGACCACACATGGGATTAAAACTACAGCCTCCCAATTACAGAGCCTAGCTCAGTGGTTCTCAACCTTTTTTAACCCATGCACCTTTTCACCATATTTTCAGAACGTCATCCCCTCCCCCCTCTTTTCGTATTTCCTCCCTATAAATTCCCCCAACCCCTACACAGTATACGTAAAACTGGAAGCTAAAAACACATAATAGAAAACGTCAAGACGTCTACATAAAACGTGATTTGTGGGACTACTTACGTTATAAAACGAATTTCAGAAGGGCGAGAAGTACAGAACCGTTAAGTATGGAGGGAAAAGCAATATCAAATGATCGGTTCTTGTATTAACGCGATCTTGAAATTATCTTAATTCTCCCCCACCCCCTCTCCCTGGGAACCCTAAAATTCCCCCCCCCCCCGAGGGCAATTCCCCACCGGTTGAGGACCACTGGCCTAGCTGATCCATGACTCATATAGGAATACATGTAATGCAGAGACTGTTTCTTGCTATGGGTCGGTGATGTGATTGCACCATCACATTCTGCAGGCCTGAATGCAAGGAGGAATAAGTTGCTAATTTTTTCCTTCCTTTCACAGGCGACGAGGCCAGGTCTGAAACCCGCGTTCGACCGTGCACATGACATTCGAAATACGTATCATCCTCAAGTCAACATCAAATGCCTTGCCAGCTGGAGTAGGCGTTCACGTCGCTCCACAGATCTCGGTTCCTTGTGTTCTGGTTCATTTCTGTTGATGTTATCCCTCCATGTCACCGTCTCAATTCATCCAGCATAAATTCTCTTGGACTGCCCCTGTCTCTCTTCCTTTTGATTTCTCCAGTATTTACGACAATTTCATCACTATTGCTTTAGTTTTTATTTGTTTTATTTTTTATTTAGAGCATTGTTTGTTGTTCTTTCAAGTTGACATTAAAGTTAAATAAAGTTACATGTAGCTTGGTACAATATTAAATTTTTTTTTAATTTGAAAAATTTCATTGTACTATGAAAGTTCATCTTGCCTTTTGTATTCTTTTGTAAAATATGTTTCTGTCTCCAAGCTTTTTCCTTCATCTCATCTCATCTTGTTCCTCTTGTACCTAGCGGTGTCGAGGTGAAGCATAAACTTCAGGAGTGTCCATTTTTTGTATCACGATTCCCATGGACTCTATTATTCCTTCCGCCCATCCTTTACATGGTCGGCCTTTTCTTCTGGTTCCTGTTTGTACACCATTTCTTGTTGTGGTATGCTGGTGGTTCATAACCCTGTTATACTTCTTTGTATGTCTTTGAGCCTTAGGAAGAATCCCCAGCCGGCTTGCCTGGCCAGTCGCAGATTTAAGACAGAATAATTTGACCAAGGGGAGTCCATCCTCTCTGGCGAGCAGAGCTTCGTTGGCCCATGGCCTCGCGGTCATGGTTTCCCGGTCTACACCACGGGGAGGTGAGGTTGACTTGTGTAGTCTGCGGGTCATCGGCAGGCTACAAATTTTCACTTTTCACCCTTCCTGGGAGACTAGCCGATCCTAGCCCTACTGGCTGCAGGGCCAGGCGTAGTTCACACCTTGTCTTCATTGTTACGTAAATACGTGCATGCCTCCACTCGTTCAAGTGAGGCTTCACCAAGGAAGGTCGGAGTTACACTTAAATCATTTATTCCCATTATCTTTGTCGTGGGGGCGGTGGCATGGAGGAATATCATCAGAAGAGTTGATCCAGAGCACCAAGGGCCGAGATCTGTGGGAAGAAATGAACACCTACGCCAGCTGACAAGGACATGATGATGATGATAATGAATGATGATGATGATGATGATGATGATGATGATGATGATGATGATGATGATGATGATGATGATGATGATGATGATGATGATGATGGTGATCTTTGTAGATCTAATCGGTGTGTCTCAAACGCGTACCAAAATATTGGATGGGAAGTAAACGTGGTTGACAACAATAATTACTGCCAATAATTCAATTCAATGGATTCAAATAAAGCAAAATCAGATCTTCGTTGAGGACAATGTCCTCATGTCCCACACACGAATTCAGATGCAAGAAAAACAAAACCCACTTGATGGAAGGTCACAACAATTAGCCGTAAAACTCCATATGACGAAGACTGAGATCAATAAAATCAATAATACAGCCAGCTGTAGACATGCCATGTGTAATAGAATGTCATCCTCGTGATTTTATGCTGTCATCACGTGTCAGTTTCCATGCACAGCTAGTGTCTTCGTCTTCTGCCATTGCTACATAATGATGAAGATGGTGATGACGATGATGATGATGGTGATATGAAAGATGAGCAAAAAAGGATAGCAGAATGTTTAACGGGCTTGCCTGTCCAATTCTTAAACCTCGAAGGGATATAAAGTTTTTGTTCTGCTTCTTCATTTCCTTCTGCCTTTCATCACTCAATGGAATATAAACCCTCAAACACCTCACGCCAAGCCCCCTAGTAGACGTCTTCATGCTTGGCCGGAGTTTGCAGCTACAGGTTCCTACAGTATTAGATAGCCAGTCGCCCCAACCACCCTTAGTCGCCTTTTACGACACTCATTATCTGTAACAGTGTTACTATTCTTTGCTTCCCTTAAGGGTCCCGGAAAAACACGGTAGACGTACAACTAGTGCGATACCAATCCCACCCCCCCCCCTCCCCCCGCGGTAGGTTGAAAACAATGATGATGGTCAGTTCCCTATCTCCTGTCACAGATCTGTCACAATATGGTAATCACACAAGTGCTCACGCACGGTAGTAGCGGCGAGGGTGCATACATTGGCATATCAGAACAACGCATGCTTTAAATGTTGCTCACTGGCCATTGTTTATAGTTCTGGCATTCTCTACTGTTTATAGTTCTGACTTTCTCCATTGTTTGAAGCTATGGCATTCTCCATTGTTTTTAGCTCTGGCATTCTCCATTCTTTAGTTCTGGCATTCTCCATTGATTTTAGTTCTGGCATTCTCCATTGTTTATAGTTCTGACTTTCTCCATTGTCTTGAGCTCTGGCATTCTCCACTGTTTTTAGTTCTGGCATTCTCCATTGTTTAATATTCTAGCATTTTCTGCTGTTTATAATTCTGACATTCTCCACTGTTTATAGTTGGGTCATTCTCCACTGTTTCTAGTTCTGACATTCTCCATTGTTTTGAGCTCTGGCATTCTCCACTGTTTTTAGTTCTGGCATTCTCCATTGTTTATATTTCTGGCATTCTCCATTGTTTAATATTCTAGCATTTTCTGCTGTTTATAATTCTGACATTCTCCACTGTTTATAGTTGGGTCATTCTCCACTGTTTATAGTTCTGATTTTCTCCATTGTTTTGAGCTCTGGCATTCTCCATTGTTTTTAGTTCTGGCATTCTCCATTGTTTATATTTCTGGCATTCTCCATTGTTTATAGTTCTGGCATTCTCCATTGTTTAATATTCTAGCATTTTCTGCTGTTTATAATTCTGACATTCTCCACTGTTTATAGTTGGGTCATTCTCCGCTGTTTCTAGTTCTGACATTCTCAATTGTTTTGAGCTCTGGCATTCTCCACTGTTTTTAGTTCTGGCATTCTCCATTGTTTATATTTCTGGCATTCTCCATTGTTTAATATTCTAGCATTTTCTGCTGTTTATAATTCTGACATTCTCCACTGTTTATAGTTGGGTCATTCTCCACTGTTTATAGTTCTGACTTTCTCCATTGTTTTGAGCTCTGGCATTTTCCATTGTTTATATTTCTGGCATTCTCCATTGTTTATAGTTCTGGCATTCTCCATTGTTTATAGTTGGGTCATTCTCCACTGTTTATAACTCTGATATTCTCCAGTGTTTAAAGTTATGGCATTCTCCTGTGTGTATAGCATTCTCAATTGTTTATGGTTCTGGCATTCTCCATTGTTTATAGTTTTGAAATTCTCCAATGTTTTTAGTTCTTTCGCTCCCATTGTTTATAGTTCTGGGCTCTCCATTGTTTATAGTTCTGGTATTCTCCAGTGTTTATAGTTCTGGCATTCTCAAGTGTTTATAGTTTTGAAATTCTCCATTGTTTTTAGTTCTTTCGCTCCCATTGTTTATAGTTCTGGCATTCTCCAGTGTTTATAGTTCTGGCATTATCCATTGTTTATAGTTCTGGCATTCTGCATTGTTTTATGTTCTTTCACTCACCATTTTTAATTTTCTGGCATTCTCCACATTTTATAGTTCTGGCATTCTGGACTGTTTGTAGTTCTGGCATTATCCAGTGTTTATAGTTCTGGCAATCTGCATTGTTTTATGTTCTTTCATTCATCATTTTTGATTTTCTGGCATTCTCCACATTTTATAGTTCTGGCATTCTGGACTGTTTGTAGTTCTGGCATTCGCCAATGTTTATAGATCTGACATTCTGCACTGTTTATAGTTTTGGTATTCTCCAGTGTTTATATCTTTGATATTCTTAATTGTTTATAGTTCTGATATTCTCCAGTGTTCATAGATTTGACATTCTACTATGTTTATAGTTCTGGCATTCTCCACCGTTTATAGTTCTGGCATTTGTCATAGTGTGGACAAGACAGGTTAAGCACATGATCGTATAGACCCAAGTCTCCGCGTTGTTTTAAACATACTTTATTTGGCCGAATAGTTATACTACAGCATACTTGATGGTAGACACCCTGCCCGGTGTTGACATGTCTTCTCGCTGGCCCCAAGTGACGTGTGTGTTCCCCTAGATACACTTCTTCATTCGTGCACACACGTTCACTATGGTTTTCCCCCTAGTCAAGGAATGCGCAGCATTCCTTAACTCTTTATTCCTAACCTAATTCCCTCACTGTTACAATGCCTCCCCTTCTTCAAAGAGAATTTTTCCTTGAAAAAATCTCAACCCCAACTTTTAATTAGTTAACTTTACATCTCTATACTACAATAACAACAATTCCATATATTTCCTAACTCAATTCTCCTATCTCCTCATAGCCAATTGCTAACCAGAGACAATAATATCGAAACTCTCTACAAAACTCGTTATAAAGTTCTCTAGAAAACTCTCTACAAAACTCTCCATAAAATTCCCCACAATACAAAAATCTCCATAAGCGAACCGCTTTTACTTTAAAATGTCCATCCAAATTATGATTGACAAAACTGAAGATATTCCCTTATCCTTTATTTCCCCCTTATTCACATTCTCACACTCTCAGGATTCTAGGATAGACAGAAAAAATATAGTTAGATTAGATTTGGGTTGGTGCGCACCAAAAAAAATAAGAAAGAAAAAGTAAGGAAAAAGTAAGAAGTAATCACCTTTCTCTTCCCATACATTCTCAAAACTTTATCAAAAAATAAAGTTTCCAAATTTATCTTCAGTTTCCGTCAATAATAATTGTTATTATCAAAAAAAAATATGTTAATCCAACACTGCCAGCCTTTGTACTATTCAGGTCATCAATTTCCCGTTTACCATTCCTTCAACAAAAAAAACCTCCTAACTATTATTATACTGTTAAGTACAGTCTTCTTCTTCAAATATCCAGTTATTTAAATGCCAAAACTCAACCTGGCATTCCCCCCATATTCTCCCATTAAACGCTGTTCAACCCAGCTCCTATTATAAACCTTGTCTATACATTGCATACCCCACATGTAATAACAACATACCCCTCCATTACTACATATTGAGTCACTTCACTAACCACCACTTTAATTCATCTTCTAACTGAACTTCAAGTAATAATCATTTTAAACACACTCAATAAAACCAAAACATTGTAAAAATAACCATCTAAGTTAACTTATTTTTCACATTTCATAAAACACAATTGCAGTCCCAACAATTGAGCAAACCATATCAATCCCCTCATCATATTTATCCCCACACATTAATCAATTTACACATACATTATGAATTTCAAGACCATATTATGAGTACCCAATAATAATTTTCCGTTTTAGAAAAAACTCCACCAAGTACCTTCTTTGTAAACACAAAAATATCGTGTCTAACTTCTTCTTCTATCTGCCATCTGCAGAATATTCTACCAAGCTATTTATCTATCTCTTCTCCATTTTCTTAATAACTTCAAATTTTTTTCTATAATTGCAATATCTACATCAATGTCGCTATCCTCCCGAGGAGAGCTATCTTCTTTCATATCAGCTTCTTCATCAGTTTCTGACTTTTCATCCATTTCTTCTTCCCCGTCTGTATATCCATTACTAGCAACCGCTAATTTCTTCCTTTCTAAATCCAATCTAATTTTCCTGTCTTGCCGTCTCAACAAATTTTCAAATACTGGCATATCTTCACCACTTGAAGAACTCACTCTAAGTTTCCTTTGCCTCTTAATTTCTTTTTCTTTCTGTCTATCCAACTTTCTTTTTACTGCCTGTCTTGTATTCATAAATGGAGGTTCGATATTTTCCCTGACCGACTCTTCACTAATATAATCGTCATACATGTTATTTTCCTCTGTCATGACTGTTTTTGGTACCGTTTCTTCTTGTTCAGCTGTTGTTACTTGTTTTCCATTCTTTATAGGCATTGGATATACCGTTTGTCTGACAAACTGTCCACCTGACAATATTTCTTCGGAACAATAATTATTATTATTATTCTCTGCATTCCTTTCTTCATTATCCCGCCTTAAGTGTTCTACATGTGAACGTGCAACATGCCCTGAAATTTGATTCTTAATAGTATACGACACTGGACCTTTTTTTTCTAGAATATAGTATCCCGGGACCCAATGAGCATCAAACTTAGAGTTTTTTCTATGTTTTTTATAATATACTCTATCACCTACGTTAAACTCTTGTAAGTGTGCATTTTTATTTGCGTATTTCTTCTGTCTTTCTCTAGCCTTAATTATATTATTTCTTAAACGTACATGTGCTTTATGCATCTCTTGCAACCTTGTTTCTTGAAAATCTTCCCCCAGATATTTTCTCCTAGGCTTTAATAAATTATCAATTGGCAATATTGGTTCTCTTCCATGTACTAAGTAAAATGGTGAGAAACCTGTTCCTTCATTTTCGTGTGTACGTATCGCCGCTAATGCTATCCCCAAATAAAGATCCCAATCCATATCGTGTTCTTCTACATTTTTCGCTAGAATATTGTATAGTGTTCTGTGTTGTCTCTCATTTTTAGCATTAGAAGTTGGTCTGTAATATGAAGTCCTAATGTGTTTTATATTCCATCTTTTAGCAATTTCTCAAACTTTTTATTTACAAATTCTTTCCCATTATCTGTAAGTATTATTTGTGGACACCCAAACCTTGGTATAAATTCTTGTAAAAGCATATTTATAATTGAATCGGCACTCTTGTCTGGAATTGGATAAACTTCTGGCCAGAGACTATATGAATCAACTATATGTAGTAGGTATACATTTCCCGATAATGTTTTTGGATGAGGACCTGAAATATCCAAACTTACTTTCTGCATTGGAAATTGAGGAATATCGGTATCTTGTAAAGGACATTTGATTATCTTCATGTTTCTTAACCTACACTTTTCACATGCTTCAACATATTCATATACGCTTTTGAATAAATTCGGCCAGTAATATTTACTGCTAATAGCCTTCACTAACTTATCTCGTCCAAAATGACCATTATTATCGTGATATGCCTTTAAGACTTCTTGTTCTAAATGTTTCGGAATATATTTTCTTACTCCTTCACCTTTTTCACTGATATAATACAATTGATTGTCTTCTTGTAACTCTACAAACTTTCTTTTAAAACTATTTTCCCCTGTTTCTTTCAGTTTTCTTTTTATCTGTACTATTTTTGGATCTAGTTCTTGTTCTGTTTTCATATCAAACTGTTCTAAATGTGGGTCTTCTGTTCTAGGTTCAGACTCTTGATCCGATGGTAAACTCTCAAATTCTTCCCTATTTATTATGGCAGAATCTAATATATTTACTTGCCAGTTTCGATCGTCTATGTCTGGTTCAACTTCATCTTCCGTGTTTCCTGATGACTGTGGGTACGGGATTCTAGACAAAAGATCGGCGCACGTATTATGTTTCCCTGACACATATTCAACCCTAGCATTATACCCTTGTAAATTCAATGCCCAGGTTTGTATTTTCCTATTTTGTATTGGTGCTTCTAATATCGACTTTAATGGCATGTGGTCAGTTCTAATAATGAAATTGGCGTTATGTAAATAGTAATTTAATTTTTGAAGAGCGTAGTGTATAGCATATGCTTCTTTCTCAATAATCGGCCATTTCTTTTGAGTCTTGCTGAGTTTATGAGACAAGAAATAGATTGGTCTTTCATTTTTAACCCCTGGTATTCCAGATTCTTCTCCTTCATATGGTTGAACCAAACATGCTCCTATTGCGTTGTCTGAAGCATCTGTGTATAATATTAGCTGTTTATTCAAGTCTGGATGTGTCAATAATGGTACCACCGTTAAGCTATCTTTTAAAAGTTCGAACGCTTTTTGACACTCATCATCCCACTTAAACCTAGCGTATTTTCCCGTTAAATTCGTAATAGGTATTGCTATCCTTGAAAAGGCTGGTACAAACCGTCTATAATACGCACACGTTCCTATAAAAGCACGCACTTCCTTAACATTAGTGGGAGGAGGTAACTCTTTAATAACTTTTATCTTTTCCTGGTCTGGTTTAATACCTTCCCTATTTATTATATAACCTAAATATTTTGTTTCTGTCTTTAAAAACTGGCACTTACTAAGCTTTAATTTAACTTCATGCTTTCTTAATCTGTCAAATACTAGTCTAACATGTTTCAAATGATTCTCCACATCTCCTTTCGTAAAAATCAATACGTCATCAATATATGCCAGGGCAAAACTTTGCATACCGTCTAGCACTTCATTTATTAAGAACATATAGTGAGATGGTGCATTTTTGAGACCGAATGGCATACGTAAGAATTCGTAAGAACCCATATGAGTACAAAAGGCACTTTTCCTTTGCGCGTCCTTCGACATCGGAATGCACCAAAATCCTGCCCTTGCATCCAGCGTTGTGAAATATGTAGAGCCATTAAGTAACCCCAAAATATCATCAATCACCGGCAATGGGTACGCTACATTCTTAGTAATTTTATTTAACGCCCTATAGTCACAGCAGAACCTGTTCGAACCATCAGATTTGGCTACTATGACGACCGGAGATGACCATTCTGATTTTGACCTTGTTATTATGCCTGCTTTCAACATATCTTCTATTGCCTTTTCTACGACTTCTCTATTTCTTAATGGAGTTCTGTATGGTTTTAAACTAATTGGTGGATCATCTCCCGTGTCTATTTCCATCGTAACTGTTTGTGTCTTACCCAATTCTAAATCATTTATCGCAAACACATCTTGATTTTGCTTTATAAGTTTTTCTAACACTTCCTTATTTTCTGGCGAAGTTTTTAATTGTGCTAACAATTCTTTTTCTCTTGTTACTTTGTCTAGTGAATGTATTTGTGCTGTATTTCTTCTATATGGATGGATCAATTCATCCATTCTTACGTTCCCTTTTCTTCTGCATCCGCGTCTATTATTAATTCTTTCACTAGAGGTTTCTGAATAACTTATACCTGCCATATTTACTCTATCTGTTGCCAATATGTCACTAACGTTATGTTCTAGCTTGGCTATTACACATCCTCTGTATAATTTAATTTCTCTACCTGTGTTATTTATAACCATTACTGGAAATGTTAAACTTTTATCTAATTCTATTATTCCATCCGGAACTTCTAAACCTGGCTCATCAATTATTTCATTTTGCAATTCCGTGATTCTGACTATGTTTCCTGCTACATAATACGGGTTTCTCTTCAGTCTTGCTTGTATCAAATTAACTGACTGTGGTTTTAAATTCATGGTCGTTTTAACTCTAACTAGTGTCGACACATGCATATCTTCTTCTAGATCTACGTAAACGTCTTGGAATTTTAATTTATGCAAATCAAATAAAAGTCTCACCCCATTTTTCAATAAAAAATCTCGTCCCAATATCATATTTCTATTTAATTCTTTAACCACATGAAACATATGCCTGACATTTATCCCTCCTAATTTCAAATTTATCATCGTTTGTCCTATCACTTCTAACTTTTGTCCCGTTACCGAATGAAGATTCTCCTGAATTCTAAATATTTTACAATTTTTTAACATTCGATATAAAAATGCTTCTTTAATCACGCTAACTTGTGCTCCCGAATCCACTAATGTTCTAACTTTATATTTTCCATTCTGTACTATACATGAGCTAGGATCTACCATATTTAATGACAATTGTTTTACCTCGTCTTGTTTTTTATTTCTAAATGTTCTATTATACTCATCCTTTGGGTTTTTAATATATTGATGCCCTTTTTGGATCTTACTATCTTCCCTCCTACTGCCGACCCTATTCAGTAAGCGGGATGCCCATTTTCCTGATTTCCTGACCTTCTAAAATTTCTCTGTATTTCTCCAGAATTCCAATTTACTGGTCTGCCATTTGCAATTCTATTCCGTATACTCGACTGAACACCTCTACTATTTTGCGTATTCGATGGGCCACTTCTGTTACCACAAAAGCGAAAAATGTGCCCCCGTTTATGACACCCCCAACAAACCACATTCGAGTTATTAGTGTTTCCTTCCATGTTTCTTACAGTATTTCTCACTTGTCCTCTTCTATCTTGATTATATACGTTCTCGTTTCTTTGTACCATCTGTATTTCTCCTCGTCTTCCTCTCCATCCATGTCTATACTGTCCTATTTCCATAGGTTCTTCAATTCTATCTTCTGAACTACTACCTAACTCTCGTCCTACTCTTAACCTAAACCTCCTCCTCAAGCTTTCCTCTTGTATAGCGATATCTACCGCTTGTGACAATCTTGCAGGATTCTCTCTTAATAATTTAAATTTCAATCCATCTGACCTAATCCCATCAACAAAAATCCCTACTAACATCCGTTCCACCTCTTCAGCTCGTACATTCTGTCCTAAAAATGACTCTTCCGCCAAATTGATTAACCTGTCACTATATAACTGGACACTTTCTGTGCTGCTTTGTCTAGTCTGTCGCAATACTGAGAATGCGTGTTGTGGATCAGTAATTTCAGCATATTTTCTTGCGAGATCATCTTTAAATTCTTCCCAGGTTTCACCTCCTGCTGCTTCTAATTTTCTTCTTATATGGTCAGAAACTGGACTTGTACTTGTTCTGTATGCCAAATTCTTTTCCTCCCCATCTGTAGCGTTTATTAAATATGCATGTTTCTCAATAGAAATGATCCATTTCTTAAACTGATTTGCTTGACCACTAAATCTTTCAACATCACTGTTTACATTTTGTTGTCTTAATACTGCATCCAACCTTGATATTGCCCCGCCAACTCCAGTCAGTACCTGTGAAAAATCTTGGGATTCCATCCTAAAATCTATAATTATCAAGCAATATACAAATATTTCAAACAATGTTAATTTCAAATTCAGCAACAATACAAAATCTGTTAATTACTCTAATATTATCTAATTAACTTAATTAAAGCCTCCAATCGAAGATCCTGACGAAGAATATTCCTGTTTCAATCCTGAATTTTGATAGAAGAATTTAAATGAGCTACTGATTCAGAATTACCTACACCACATTAACAAATGACTCTAATCAAGCTCGTTGAAATGAGCAGAACAAAGAAGAGCCTCTGGATTTCTTTCCATAATAATTTAATCGAAGTCGAAGTCAGTTCTCTCCAATTAATTCCTGACGAAAATTATGCTCGATACCAGGCTCGCAACAAGACTGCTTGTTTACTTGCTCGATTAACTGTAGATTCCCTTCAAGTAAGGTCACCTTCACGCAAACGACAACTGCTCACACGACTTCAGCAACAAAAAACTCAGTTTCCAACAGCCATCTGGGTTTTTCATATATAAATTTCAGCGCAAACGTAATCCAGTCAACAACAATTTGATTTAAAGCTGACGCTATCCAATCTCTTATTTTCATGTGGGACTCTCGCCATGGTCAGTTTAAAGTGCTTTATCTTATAAGTTGAGACAAATTTTATCAATGCCTTCTAAATGTGAAGTGACTGTAGAAAGTATTGCAGATCTTGATTTCATAATTATGAAACTTGCAGCATAACCTTGACTTCACCTTCAACAGTCCCACGGGTTAAACTTCATAATTTGTACTGACTTTTGATGCAGAACGGCATTACTTGATCAATTTTTCAATTAGCGTTGGTGAATTCTCCAGTTAATTTATAGGATTAAATATGTAACAACATCAGTCTTTCAAAAAAATAAGTTTATCAATCAAACCTTTTTGAGCGCTGTCCTTGAAAATGGAACTCCTTGTTAAACAGGTATACAATAACTATCAACAGGCGGCTTTCATCTGTTTCGTTTCTCAATATTTACAAACTTCCTTCTCCAGACGCCCAGACACAACAATTTTCTATAGCGGTACTCTCTCCGCGACCTCCCATGTTTCAGACTTTCACGGCACCAAATCAACCTGCTGTCATAGTGTGGACAAGACAGGTTAAGCACATGATCGTATAGACCCAAGTCTCCGCGTTGTTTTAAACATACTTTATTTGGCCGAATAGTTATACTACAGCATACTTGATGGTAGACACCCTGCCCGGTGTTGACATGTCTTCTCGCTGGCCCCAAGTGACGTGTGTGTTCCCCTAGATACACTTCTTCATTCGTGCACACACGTTCACTATGGTTTTCCCCCTAGTCAAGGAATGCGCAGCATTCCTTAACTCTTTATTCCTAACCTAATTCCCTCACTGTTACACATTCTCCATTGATTATATTTCTGGCATTCCCTACTGTTTATAGTTATGTCATTCTCCACTGTTTATAATTCTGGCATTCTGCATGAACATGTCTCTCTTTTGTCTACTCCATTCGATTTACAACTGCCGAGCCATTATCTTCCTTGGCGCTCACTCGAGCAGACTAGCATACACCCATGCATTCACATACTCGCAAAGGTATATACCCTCACCAGAGACTTTCACTCGCTCGTACTCACGCATACACTTACACCAATACACGCGCTAACTCATAAATTGTTACACTGAGCAAAAACAGAACGAATATACACACCTTAACAAATACTTAACACACATACATACATGCACACATATACACACACAATATTGTATACTCACATAATATTGTTCACAAACACACACTCTCTTAATTTCCTTTACTCGCGCAATGCATGTATACCGTACATACCTAAACATGCACAAACTCAAAGATTCTTATACTCGAAAAACAGAACGAATGTACACACTTAAACAATTATATAACAGACATACATCCATGCACTCACACACATACAATAGTGTACACAAAAACACACTCACATAATATTGTGCAGAAACATGCACTCACATATTCTCCCCCACTCACACAACGCCTACATGCATGTGCTCCCACACAAACGCACACGCACATACGTATACACACACACTTAAGAGAACCACAAAAATCGAAACTCTCATGCATTAGCCTAGACTTGCCTTCCTGGTTCGCTGACGTAAAAAAAAAATAAAACAACAACAACAAAAGAGAACAAACAAATGGACCCTTAGACAAGGGGAAATCACTGTAATAATGCGGCTTGTCTAGGAATGCTGAGGCTTTTTTTATACTGTTTTAAAAACAGCAAGCTTAGAGATCATTAGATGTCTAGGTTTTAAGAATATTCCTCCATGTGGAATATAAACAGCGGATATATGTTCCAATTATGGCTAAAGTTGATATGTGTGAAAGGATGTAAAGAAAAGCGTGTCGATTTCATTGTACCGTGGTTTATCCCTAATGATTCGGTCTTTTTTCCCAGGAGAGCGGCCTGCTGGAAGCGTCACATAGATCTCGAACTCCATAGCTCCAGAGACTCATCGGGGGTATCAGAAAACAATTGCTTTCGTAATCCGACTTAAGGTGTCCGAAAACAAACCCAGGACATAACGAACGAACGAACGAACGAACGAACGAACGGACTTTTATTTTCAAAGGTTAACAAATTGGGCACGCACAGGTTCCGCATCATTGGAATCCAGAACTGCTACACTTGATGCAATTTAGTCCGGCCGCACTGAATCAAGCTTTTATGATGTCTCTACAATACAGACCTGTAAGATAGGATATGTATTAAACACTGAGCCCTATACACAAGATACTAGGAAAAGAGCTTCCTCCTTGAACTTTAATTGCTTACTGTTTAGCGTTTTATCTCCCGTGTGGGATACCCAACTTTAAACAGGAACATTGACTTGTATAGTCATTTATTCATTCTTTCGGATAGCAGCTGGCTACATAGCTTGCGAAGTAGTTCGAGCTAATTAATTGTTGTATGTTCATACGCATTAATTCTTTTTGTTCTGTATTTGCACTATACTTGTTGGTCTCATTAGTTATATCGTTATAATATTGTCATTTACACATCGATTTATATTACTGGTATTTTGTAAGTTAATGTAATTGTATATTTTTATGATCTTGTATTTTTACCTAATTTTGACTAAGTTACACTTACTTCTTGGGTGAAATGTCTGAGAAGTGGCAACATTGGCTCAATAAGTCAGGAATACGTTTGGGACACTTAAACATATGCAACTTATTCAACAAGCTGAAATAGTTATCTTCTATTCTTAATCAAAATTTTCATATTTTCGGCCTTAGTGAAAGTAGACTAACTGAAAACATTTCAGATGAGAACATCTCTATTAAAGGGTACAAAGTCTTTAGAAGAGATCCCTGTAGGAAACAAAAGACAGACATAGTAGCCTATGTTTATAATCTACTAAATGTTCACCGTAGGCTAGACTTTGAATATAATGTATTTGGTTGGAGTTAAAACTTCGAAACCGCACACCCCTGATAATTGGCTACCTCTATCGAAATCCCAGGGCTGGATACGTGTGGTACGAAATCTTCACTACCATGATGGATGTGGTTTTCGCTTCCGGGAAGGAAATTATACTATTCGGAGACTTTAACATTGACACCAACAAATCCCATATAATTTGGGGAAATATAATTGCATCATACAACTTCCAACAAATAGTAAAACAAGATACTAGAGTAACAAACTCATCTTCAACACTTATAGAATACATTTATGTAACTTGCTCGGACAACATCATAGAATGCACAGTGCCCAATTGTGCAGTGAGCGATCACTACCCAATATGCTGCACATGGTCTAAAAAAGGAATTAAAACTCCTAAACATAAACGCATAACTGTAAAATATAGAAGCTACAAAAATTTCAACCAAAACGCATTTTTACAGGACTTGCTCAGTTCACCTCTAAACAATGTTTATCAACTTCCAGACCCCGATGATGCTCTGGAATCCTGGATGAAGATCTTTATTGATGTGTTTGATAGACATGTGCCAATCAAGGAAGTTTGAGTAAAACATCACGTCAAACCACCTTGGATCACCCAGGAAATTCTTGAAATTATGAGAGACAGAGATAAGGCACATAAAATGCGGGATCTCAGCACATACTGTACTATTAGAAACAAAGTTCAATATACCATACGAAAAGAAAAGTAAAATTACTTTAAGAACTTAGTAATGGATAAAACAAATAGTAAGGATATATATAAGGCAATTAACACCATGACAAACAAGTATAACTTCTCAAATTCATTACCGTCAAATCCTATTTCATGCGACCAATTCAGTAACTTTTTTCAAAATGACATAGATCAGCTGAAAGCTACAATACCAAATTCTCCTTGCAACTTATCTTTACTGTCATCGTTTTGCCAGACCAGATGCCCCCGAGATATCCTTTCTGACATAACGCTAATGAAGTATTCACTTACCTCAGTAATCTAAAAATCACAAACTCATCTGGGTTAGATGGAATAAGCAGTCGGATTCTCCGCTGTGCTGCGCCAGTGATTTGTGTATCACTAACCTATGTATGTAATCAGTGTCTCACCAAAGGTCACTTTCCATCAGCTCTCAAAATCGCTAAAGTGTATCCTCTCCTTAAATCTTGTTCATTGGACAATGGTCTCCCGAACAATTATAGACCCATTTCTTTACTATCATCACTATCTAAACCACTAGAAAAACACATCCATAAGGTAACATTACAGTATTTAGATCGCAATAAGCTTATAGTTGACAGTCAATCAGGATTTGGACCAAAAATATTCTTGCCATACGGCCCTAACAAACATGATAGAAAATTGGCACCAGAATATAAATAACAACAATCTATGTGGAGCTGTGTTTATCGATTTCAGAAAAGCATTTGATATGATAGACCATGCCGTTTTAATTTTTTAAAAACTAGAGACAATGAAAATTGGCCCTAATGTTGTGACGCTAATAAAATCTTTTCTGTCAAACAGAAATCAAGTAGTATCACACAATAAATCTCTGTCCCAAACCACTACCTTCAATACTGGAGTACCGCAAGGCTCTATTCTTGGCCCTCTATTATTTGCCATATATATTAATGATCTACCTTTGCATCTTTCGTCGTCCTGCGATCTATTTGCAGACGACTGTACAGTGTATACAAACGCTGAAAGCAGTAATTTGCTGGAGTCGTCTTTGCAACAAG
The DNA here is from genome assembly GCA_963921405.1 of Cepaea hortensis. Lineage (NCBI taxonomy): Eukaryota > Metazoa > Mollusca > Gastropoda > Stylommatophora > Helicidae > Cepaea > Cepaea hortensis. Next base: position 139,187,152 of record OY992879.1, on the reverse strand, counting down.
AATTACATAATGTAGTTAGGTGGAGCTATGCGAACCGTATGCAAATTAACATCACTAAAAGAAAATCTATGTTATTAACAACCAGACAAAGACTTCAGACTCTAAATTCACACAGATCACTTCAAATTCACATCGATAACATGCCAGTAGAAATTGTAATTGAGCACAAAATATAAGGCCTGATCATTGATAGAAACCTAACCTTTAATCCTCACGTTCAAGCGCTCACTAAACGAACAGCGAAAACAGTCTACCAACTCGCCAAAATTAAATATGTCCTTGATGAGAACACAAGGAAAATATTCTATACGTCTCACATACAGACACATTTTGACTACTGCTCTACAATCTGAGACGGTTGTTCCAATTCAAGCACCAAGCGACTTTGCTCACTCCAGAAACGGGCCATGAGTTTTATTTATAGCAAACATTTAACTGACAATCCTAGCCTGTATAAACGCCTTCAGTTACTACCACTCCGCAAACGTCTGCTTTTCAATAAGGCCAAACTAATTCACAACATCCTACATCGGAATGCCCAAAATTACCTTTGGCCATTGTTTGAACTTAATTCTAGACACAGTAAACGATAAAATATATTACACATTCCGAAGCCTAGGATAGACTTATACAAAACAAGCTTAACGTACTCTGCAACTCAGCTGTGGAACAAAACGAAAAAAAAAGATTGTCAAAAGAATGTTGTGAACATAAACAATGTATATTACCATGTTATGAGACACATCCCCCATCCACCCACCCGTCCCCCATCCAACCATCCGTCCCCATCCACCCACACATCCCGAACACACACATCCCCCACCCAACCACACACACACACACACCCAGGAACACATACATTCCCTCACCATCCACCCATCTATCACATCCCACACCCACACCCCCACCTACACATATCTCCCCATCCACACACACAACCCCCACTCACCACACATCCCCACACACACACACATCCTCCATCCATCCACACACACCCAGGCACACATACATGCACCAACCCACCCATCACCCACCCACACATCCCCCACATACACACATCTCCTAACCCACACACACATCCTCCATCCAACACTTACCCACCCACATATCATTCACCACCCACCCACACACCCCTAACCACCCAACCAAACACGTATCCCCCCAACCACACATATTCCTGCCAACCCACACATCCCGCACCTACCCACACGCAAAACCGGCACCCACCCACATTTCCACCAATTAAAAACATCCCCACCCACATACAATCTCCACCTACCCACCCACACATCCCGACCCCCTCCCCCCACACACACACATCCTTCTTCCATTCCCGAACATACACACACTCAACCACCCACACATCCTCAACCCACCCAGCCCCACCCCCAGTCACTCATCCCCCAATCACATATTCCTTAACCACACATCCTTTAACCACACATCCCTTAACCACACATCCCCGACCCACACACACCCCCACCAACACACACATATCCCCACCCATAAACACATCTCTCCACCCATACACACCACGCACAAACACATCCCCACCCAACAAAACATTCCCCATCCACAAACACACACCTCCCACCCACACACACCTCACCACGCACATATACCCAACACACATCCCCACCCACACACATCTTCCCACCCACACACACATCCCCCACCCATACACTCATCCACACACATCCATCCACTCACGTACTCATTCCTCAACCACTCACACCCAATTATCCTCCACCCACCCATCAAAACATACATCTCCCATCTACCCACCCACACTCACACACCCCAACCACCCAGCCGAATACACATCCCCCACCCTCACATACATCCTTTACCCACCCGCACATCCGACACCCAATCACACCTCCCCCACCTATCCACACACCACTCACCCATACACATCTCCCCTCCCACACAACACCTCACACATATACACATCCCTCACCCACACACACGTCCCCTACACACATACCCCATTCATATCCCCACACACACATCCCTCACCCATACATCCCTCGCCCAGACACACACTTCTCCCCACCCATTTCCCACCCACAACACATCCCCACCCACCCATACACCCCCAGGCATGCATACATGCACCCACCCACCCATCACCCACTCGCACATCCCCCACCTACACACATCTCCTAACTCACACACACATGCTCCATCCAACACTCACCCACCCATATATCCTCCACCCCACCTAACACAGCCTGACCACCCAGCCAAACACACATCCCCCAACCACACATCCGCCACCCAAACATATCCTTGCCAACCCACACATCCCCACCTACCCATACACAAAACCGGTACCCACCCACATTTCCCCCACTTACATCATTCCCGCCCAAACAATATCCCCCAACCCACCCACACATCCTTAACCCCCATCAACACATACATCTCCCATCTACCCACCCACACCGCAAACACCCAGCCAAACACACACCCCCACCCTCACATACATCCTTTACCCACCAGCACATACCACACCCAATTACACCACCCCCACCTACCCACGCACCCCTCACCCACAGACATCTCTCCTCCTACACAACACCCCACACATATACACATCCCCCACCCACACACACGTTCCCCCACACACATCCCCCATTCATATCCCCACCCACACATCCCTCACCCACACATCCCTCACCCACACACACACTTCTTCCCACCCATCTCCCACGCACCATACATCACCCACCTACAAACATCCTCACCACCCAAAATACATCCTCCTCCCACACACACACACACACCTCCATCCACACAGACATATCGCCCACCCACACTCACATCCCCACACCCATCACACACCCATTCCTCAATCCACACACATCCCCAACACCCCCACACACTCATTCACCCACACATCCCTCACCAACCTACATAAAATTCCCCACCAACAATCCCCCCCCCACCATCCACCAACACCCACACACTTCCAAACATCCACCCAAATATCCCCCACCCACACACACACATCCCGCACCCTCCACATATCCCTTCACCCACACACACATCCCGCACCCTCCACATATCCCTTCACTCACCCACACATCCTCCATCCACCCACACACATCCCCCACTCACAACCCCTCCACACATAATCCCCCACACACATCCACACACACACACACACACGCACACACATCCCCCACATTCACACCCACACACACATCCTCACATCTAGACTCTTACATGATGCCTCACATAATCACTGAAACTAGTATGAACAAACTCCCACACTTTACACACACACACATACACTGATGACTGTCGTGAGCATTCTCGCAAAAATTGAAAAAAAATTGTACATATACATTGTGTAACGTAAAAATTAGTGATGCAATTCAACTCTCTCTGGGTCTAAAACTGTCGTCAGCACAGAATAAACAAACACAAACCAACATAACTACATAAAAAACACTACATGAAAATATAAATATAAAGGTTACTTATCTGTATCCTTGTTGTGGCTGGAAACGTCTTTCTAACGATCACGCGTAGGCTGACTTGCAGTGGAATGCAAGTCTTCTGCTCAAATGAGACGTCACATTTGTCGATATATTATCCTTCGGCACTGAATCAGTTAATATGGAAAGATATTCACGTATGTAGAATAGTGAAAATGAAATGGAGTAGCAAGAAAGGGAGGTAAGGTCCTATTTGTATGCAATTCCCTTAAGTTAACGATTAGACAAGGGGGGCAAAGAGACAGCGAGAGCGATTGGGACGTAGCTCCTCAATCAACTCACTCAGATCCGTTACATTTGTTCATGGTCCGTTGGATTTTGCAGCTAAAGATTTTCTACAGAGCGGGAGAAGTCAGAATCATGAATAATCTTCCTTCATCGCCGCTTACGACATGTATGACAGGTTATAGTGTACTACCATTCTTTGCTTCTTTTAAAGGTACCGGAAATACACCGGATAAGGTTAACAATAACAACTTCTTTAAACTGTCAAATAGCAGTCTCCCGGGTCGCTCCGTGGCCTAGTGGTTAAACCGCCGCCTGTCTCCTGCTCCGAAAGGTGTGGGTTCGATTGCGGACTATATCATTCGGTTCACGAGTGCAATTTTTTTTTTTTTGGGGGGGGGGGGGGGGTCGTCGCTAGAGCTACGGAGTTCATGATCTTTGCAACACTTTGGGCGGGTCCTCCTTTAGAATGAGACCGAACTATATGGGATAAAACCCGTTGCAATTAAGTCGATACTCTTGTCTTTTAAATTCTTTTTTTTAAATCAGAGCACAATGTTTAGTTGTTATCGCCGGTATCTGCTCCAGACTAATTACAAGAAGACGGAACATGCAAATGTAGAAAGTTTAAACAGCTGAATAACAAATAATAATGTAAACAATATGGACTTCTTTAAAGTATCTGATAAGATAGGGGAGCGATGAGTCATGATCACAGGTATATTTATCCGTCGCACTGCTACAGAGTTGAGTGCGAGGAGCTACACTGTGAGGGTGAATTTCGCTTGGAGTGCTCTACATCTGTCCGTGGTTGTTTGTAGCGTGAACTGCATGTTCAGAAAAATGGCGGCTGGCCCATCGTTGAACTAACTGGGTTGCCTTATGCAGTAATGCGTGGCTGATGATTTTTTAGTTTCTTCCACTTCCATCGACGATGAACTGTAATTTTCGTTGCGGACTTCTGTGTTGGCATTCTGGCAGCGGCATTACGCATAGTATACCTGCGCAGGCTATTAGTTTGTCGAGACTCCTGTCTGTTCCACTGTTCACTTGAGGTATGAGGTGCATTTTGTGTGATATTCACTGGCACAAGAACGGAGCATAAAGGGCCGACCCTTTGTCGTGAATTTTGAACCGCGACTAACTGTCTGCACCAGATCTAGCACCTGAAGCAGCTGATATCTTTTACAGAAACACAATCCACATGCTGTATTTAACAGACATGGCTGGCACTTTGCCGCCTTGACAAACGATAGTTTGTAAAATGGAGTTATACCTCTCCATACCAATTTAGAGATCACTTATTGCCCATGCAGCATGATCCCTCTCTCGGCCTGTCTAGTTTACTCCAGAGGATACGACTGGAATAAGACAAGCTGCAGAAGCTGCCAGATCAGCAAAACAATGCTTTAATTGTCCATCTGTCGGAACCTCCATTCTAGACCAGTTGCCGACCAAGGCTTAGGGCCTGGTCTGCACTGCCAGGACATTTAGTCTGTTAGGTTGCATTTCCTCGCACTAACTAAACTAAACTCCTCGCACTAAGGTAAGGTATGTACCCTCCTGATTGCGCTCATCCGGCTGAAACCGTTGACACACTGTTGGGTGTCGAGTTGGTAAGCGCCGCCCAATATTCGGAGCTAACAGAAAGCAGCTAGTACAGTGGTTCTCAACCTTTTTTGGCCCGTGCCTCCCTTCACCATATTTTCAGAACGTCATCCCGCCCCCCCCCCCCTTTCGTATTTCCTATCTAATAAATTTGGTCCGTGCCACCCTTAACCATATTTTCAGAACGTCATTCCCCCTTTCGTATTTCCTACCTAAAAATCCCGCCCCCACCCCTACACAGTATACGTAATAATGGAAGCTAAATTTAATAGCACATACTAAAACAAGTCTAGACGTCCACATAAAACGTGATTTGTGGGTCTACTTCAGTGTTTCCCAACCTTTTTTGTGCTATGCCCCACCTAAGCCTTTCTAAAATTCTTATGCCCCCGACCCCCCTCCAACATATACATAATTTTTAATATTCAAAAATTGAAATTTTCACTAAAGAAACTTGAATCATAGGTTTTAGGAAGAAATCACTAGGAAATTATTGAGCAAACACAGTAAGTAAAGTTTCAAAACATGTAATGGAGAACTGAAATTCAAGAACAAAATAATTTTCATGAAAGATTAATCTATATTATTTTAATTATTAGTAATTATTTATTATTTAAATTTATTGAGCTTCTTTATATCCTTGCGCTGGATGATTTCTGCAAAGAGATTTTAGGTGAGGTTTCAAATTAGTTAACTTCAGTCTAAAGTCTCTCTATCCAGCTGATGTCTTTTTTTTTTTTAAAGTAGCAAATCATTTATGGCACTAAATCCGCATTCAGCTAAATATGAAGATGGAAACGGTAACAATAGTTCTCTTGCACATTTGGTTGCATTTGGATATTTGATTTCGGTTTCCTCACAAATCCATGCCATCGCCCCTTTTATATTAAATAAAGCTTTAATTGACTCATAATTTTGCATTTCTGCGAGTTCTTCTTGATACTGCATATTTGAAATATCAGTCAAATCCACTAACATTGGCTGCATCATCCAAGTTGGGAAATCAATTTGTTTCAAATCAGAAAATCTTTCTTTTAAATCAGCCGATAAAATTTTCAGATGGTCGACAATAAAATATATAGCGGTATCAGTCACTTCACATTTTTAGAGCCAATGAAACTTTTCAAAGTTTTTGTTGTAAATATATGTCTGACATAATTCAATAAAGTTAATGAAACCAAATATCTTCGCTTTTGCATCGACAAGAGTTTTATTTGTTTCTTGAAGTTGTTTATTTAATATATTTAGTTTTTCAAAGATATCGGCTAAATAACTCACAAATGCCTTACCATCGACCGTTAACAGATTTTTCTTTTCAGGTTTGCCGCTTAAAAAATCACTAAGAGTATCAAATAGTTCCATAAATCTTTTCACGCAGTTCCCTTTCGAGAGCCATCTTACTTCTGTGTGAAGTATAAGTGTACCATGGTTTTCATTTTGTTCTTCACAAAATAACTTGAAGAGACGTTCACATATGGAACTAGATTTAATAGCATTGATACACTTTATAACTAAATTTAGTACTTCATTTAGAACAGGCGAAATGTTTTTAGCTACCAGGTTTTACCTGTGAATAACACAATGCACCAGAAGCATTTCTGGATTCTCATCTTTCATCAATTTTAAGCAACTATTTTTCTTCCCCCATCATATTAGGAGCATCATCTGCAGCACAAGATGTTATATTTTTCATTGATATATTATTGTCATCTAATTAATTTGTTAGCTTACTATATATATCTTTGGAGGTAGCGGTGCTTTCTAATGATTTACAGAACAACATTTCTTCAGAAAAATCACCTTTATCAATATATCTTACGTAATCTCACTTATATCTCACTATCTGTCAATGTTGATTCATCCATTTGCACCGATAATATAACTTCGCCCATTTCGTCCATTATTCTGCTAACAGTATTGTTACTTAGTGGCATAGCTTTAACGTCTTTGTCATCTTTTTCCAGAACCGTTTTAAGACATGCTGATATTGATGGTTTGATTAAATTCTCCCCTATAGTATGACTTTTCCCAGATTTAGCGATTTTTTAAATAAAATTTGATAACTAGCCTAAAGAGTACGACTGATAGTTGCATTATGAGCAGTAAATAGAGACCCTAATGTTACTCTTTTTTCAAAATGTTCTTTAAAGTTTGAAAGTAATTCAAATCTGAATTAATATGAGTATTATGTTTCGCCTTCAAAAGTGCATCAAAACGACCTCATTTCATTGATTCGTTAGTCAAGCATTGTTGGCATAAAGGACAAAAAGGTGACCATCCATCGTGGACAGCGGGTATGAAACCAAATTATAAATATCCCTCCGAATACTTATGAATTTTCTTTCTTGCTTACACCACTCATTTCACTATGGGCTGAAATAAATAAATATAAGATCAATTTAAAACTTTAAAAAAAAATAATAATATGAATTGGAGTAAAAGTAGACTTAAAAAATGTATATTTAAATATGTATGGCACATTTACCCCAATGCAAAAAACAACAAAACAAAAAACATACTTTTTCATTTGACAAATTTTTTCTGGAAAATGATGCTTCTAAAACTGAAATTAATAAAAATTACCAATTGAATTTACATACCATTTATATATCACTTATATTTATACAATGTATATATTTTTTTCAATCAACGAGACTTTTACAACAATTTAACGGACGCTTATTTCAAATTAACACCATATGTGAATGCTGAGCGTTACTGCGAAACACTGCAAACTGAGATCCCGGTACTAAGCATTTCAAGCCATTCAGAACAAATAGCGCGAAATGCTTAGTGCCGGCCTGGTATAACCAGTAGTTCAACTCTAACGTCTAACAATGAAATCACGGCTACTAACATGGCGGACAGAAGTTACTTATACTGGACGTTTACCCAGCTTAAGTAGCGACTGAGAGTCCCCATACGGTTAACTTACACTCTGGACCAGTCCATTCTCGAATTGCCCCCCTTAACAATCGAATTGCCCCCCTGTGGGGCGTGGGCCCCACGTTGGGAAACACTGGTCTACTTACTTTATAAAATGAATTTTAGAAGGGTGAGACGCACAGAACCGTACAGTATGAAGGGAAAAACAATATAAAGTAATCGGTTCTTGTATTAACGCGATCTTGAAATAATCTTAATTCCCCCCCCCCCCCTGAAACCCAAAATTTTCCCCTCGAGGGGGGGGGGGGGGTAATTCCCCACAGGTTGAGAACCACTGAGCTAGTACCGTCATATGGTAGCTCAGTCATGTATAACTAAGACCTGACTAATTTGACAAGCATCGTCGGTATATAAATGCAACTTCCTCCCGATAGTGTATCAGCATTATCAAAGCATGTGGAGGTCGGCACGGCGGAGCTGTTTAACGCGCTTACGATTACATTTTTTGAGGATTTATTTTTCGTTAAGGAAGAGAAATCAACATTTTAGTTCAACTGGCCAGTGTATAGAGTTGAACCCACTACCTCACCATCAGCACACCCGACATTTAAGAGATTGTGCCCTTACCTATTCGGCCACGCTGACCTTCATTACTTCATCTTATAGTCCATGCTGTGTGACGTTTGTGATGCCTGCCTACAGCCGTTTGTCTCGTGTGCCGTTAGTCATAAACAGCCACTAAATGCTGGGCTCGGATGGCAATGTCATGTAAAGGATATGCAACTACCTTTCAATTGTTTCTCGAAGGACGTTCTATAATCACTAGGTACCCATATAATTAGGCAAGATCAACAGCTGTACTATTAGATGTTACACATACCCAGCACTTTTTTTAGGAATATAGGTGTTGATGTTTTTCTGTTGAGGGAAAAAAGAACCCTATGCTGCACAGTTGGCGACGACTAGCCTGGCGGCCTTATTCCCTCAGGCTCAAGACCCCCTGTCGTAGACTGCAAGGTACTATAGACAGCAGATGAAGAAGACAGAAGCTTTATTCTTCAAGTCCAGCATATTGAACATTCTTATTCTTGCATGCGTAATAACCACGGAGTCTTTCTTCCCTTATTTTATTTCTTTAATGCGGTTGCTAATTCATTTTCTTGTAGGATAATTTTTTGTTTGTTTCGATGCCTGCTTCGTTTTCGTGCCTTTCATTGCCGTTTTATTTTAAAATCCATTTATAATTCAACCGTTTTTATTTTCCAGTCCATGTTTTTGTCCAGCCTCTGCGGTTAAACGGAAATCGGGGCAAACATTGCGTAAAGAGCATATTAATATCTGCCATATTGTTGCACAAATGGATTCACTTCATAATTTATAATGTTACACAATTATGTTATAATTAATATTACGAAATGTATTACATGTGTCTTAAAAGCATATGTGTGATATGATGTTATTAATGAAAGAAATGACTGGATACCAACGGGCTTCTGGTATAATTAAACCGCGTCTTAATGTAATCGATGATAGGAATGTAAACAGTTGACATAATTATTGGGACTTGTATTAATGTAATAACTGACAGGAATACAAACAGCTGACATAATGTTTAGGACGTATAATTATAGAAACAACTGACACGAAAACGCTAGCTGAAATAATAGTCAGGACATGCAATAATGAAACTTACATGAAAATAACAACAGCTGAAATAATAGTTTGAACTATATAAATGTAATAAGTGGTATGAAAAGAACCAGCTGAACTAATAGTTGGGACATATCTCAATGTAACAACTGACAGAAATACGAGCAATTGAAATAATCAGTGGGATGTATATTAATGTAACAAATGAGAGGAATAAAACAATTGAAATAATCTATGGGTTAAATAATAATGTAACAACTGACAGAAATACAGACAACTGAAGTGACAGCTAGGGCGTAAATTAATGTAACATTTGAGGATGGCAAACGGTTGAAATAACAATTAGGTCGTTTAGTAATGTAACACTTGGCAGAAATACAAACAACTGAAGTAACAGTTAGGACTATATTAAAATAACGATTGGCAGGACAACAAAGCGTTGAAATATTAATTGTGGAGTGTATTGGCGTATAAGTCTTCCAACGAGGCAGAATCTACTCTATTCCACATAAAGACAGAATTATTAACTGAAAGGTTTCAAATCCTTCCTAGAAGATAGTCTACAGATACAAACAAGGGATGACTAATAAGCATACACTAACTTCTTATTATCAGCCGGACTCCAGGGTAAAAAAAAATCCAATCGAATTTTCACCACATCCTTTTCCGAATTAAAACTACGGCCAAATGCCAAGGGATGGATTTTGTGGTATCTTATAAGCATATAGGTTGGTCATCTCTCTCTAAACTCTCTCTACTCTCTCTAAACTCTATCCTTGCACGCTTATGTTTCGTTTATCAATTACCGGTAGTGTAATTTAGGGATGTCGTGAATTTCCATTTTTCGGCACGGCCGGTTTTAAAACAATATGTCGCCTGGCTAATGATAACACACTTTGGACTGGCGTTGGTAAAATCAACAGGCGTTTATGATAGCTTACATTTTGTATCGTCTGGAAATGTGCTGACGGCTAATTCCCACGTTTGTAAGTTGCAAGTGAGGTACCAAAATGTCACAGTATACAACCTCTTGCAGGTACTATACAATATGTCGCATACAGTATACAACCTCTCGCACGTAGTATACAATATGTCGCACACAGTATACAACCTCTCGCACGTAGTATACAACATGTCGCACACAGTATACAACCTCTCGCACGTAGTATACAATATGTCGCACACAGTATACAACCTCTCGCACGTAGTATACAATATGTCGCACACAGTATACAACCTCTCGCACGTAGTATACAACATGTCGCACACAGTATACAACCTCTCGCACGTAGTATACAATATGTCGCACACAGTATACAACCTCTCGCACGTAGTATACAACATGTCGCACACAGTATACAACCTCTCGCACGTAGTATACAATATGTCGCACACAGTATACAACCTCTCGCACGTAGTATACAATATGTCGCACACAGTATACAACCTCTCGCACGTAGTATACAACATGTCGCACACAGTATACAACCTCTCGCACGTAGTATACAATATGTCGCACATAGTATACAACCTCTCGCACGTAGTATACAACATGTCGCACACAGTATACAACCTCTCGCACGTAGTATACAATATGTCGCACACAGTATACAACCTCTCGCATGTAGTATACAATATGTCGCATACAGTATACAACCTCTCGCATGTAGTATACAATATGTCGCACACAGTATACAACCTCCCGCACGTAGTATACAATATGTCGCACATAGTATACAACCTCTCGCACGTAGTATACAATATGTCGCACACAGTATACAACCTATCGCAAGTAGTATAAAAATGTCGCACATACGAGGGGAAAAAAGAGGTGGGGGGGGGGGGGGGGGCTTCAAATGAGAACCTTAAACGTTGTGTGTGTGTGTGTGTGTGTGTGTGTGTGTCTGTGTGTGTGTGTGTGTGTGTGTGTGTGTGTGTGTGTGTGTGTGTGTGTGTGTGTGTGTGTGTGTGTGTGTGTGTGTGTGTGTGTGTGTGTGTGTGTGTGTGTGTGTGTGTGTGTGTGTGTGTGTGTGTGTGTGTGTGTGTGTGTGTGTGTGTGTGTGTGTGTGTGTGTGTGTGTGTGTGTGTGTGTGTGTGTGTGTGTGTGTGTGTGTGTGTGTGTGTGTGTGTGTGTGTGTGTGTGTGTGTGTGTGTGTGTGTGTGTGTGTGTGTGTGTGTGTGTGTGTGTGTGTGTGTGTGTGTGTGTGTGTGTGTGTGTGTGTGTGTGTGTGTGTGTGTGTGTGTGTGTGTGTGTGTGTGTGTGTGTGTGTGTGTGTGTGTGTGTGTGTGTGTGGTGTTAATATATTCTGTAAATAGTAAAGAACAAATGTATCATTTGTCTATATAGTAACCACTGCGTTCATTGCAAGTATTCCAGCGCCGATAAAGTGCTTGGATTCCTGTAGCAAAGACAAAAAATATCTCTTGTTCTTGTGTGTAAACACTCTGAGGTCACTATTCCGTGTGTCGACCCAACTGTGAACAGTCTGTCACAGAAGTCACGCCGTTTTGAATCGTCCTACTCCACTCATACACTTGCTGGACTGACAGGCATACATCGCCATAATGGATCTTCATTCGCCGATGCATTTCCGTCGGTTTCACCCGTTCACTGAGCAAACAAAGGATAACAGAACGCTGGTCCTCTTTGGTACATAACAAAAGTGGGGCGGTCATCTGTAGACGGTCCTTATGTCGTCACCTTGTTCGTCTGCGCCGCATGTCTCGTGCTTAACACTTTTGATATCCTTAAAACAATATTGACAAGTTACAAGACAATGGTATGTTTACTGTAACTTCTATCACACTTTTAAGATCTTCATTTGAAACACTTGTATACAACCTCTCGCACTTAGTATACAATATATCGCACATACTTTATCATCTGCCTCACGTGGTGTAAAAACTTGGATTTAGTCTAAGAAGAACTTCCAGCCGTAACCGATGATCACACACAAGTTCCAGGATGTGTAAGATGGACATTGTAATCCTCGGCCGCCCTTTTAAACTTCGACCACCCGTTTTAACCCTCGGCTGCCCGTGTATTACTCGGCCATCCGTTTAACACTCGACCGCCCGTTTATCCCTGGTCCACCCGTTGAACTCTCGGCCGCACGTTTAATACTCGGCCACCCATGTATCTCTCGACCACCCGTTTAACCCTCGGTCAGGCGTTTATCCACCGACCACCATCTACTAATAATTGATAAGATAACAACTGGCAGGGACAGAAACAATTATTTCTGATGTATGTCAATGTACGCTCGTCTGCACGACAGTGGGTCGGATACAATCCTCAGTAAAGGAAGGGATAATACAGAGTGTTTGTAAATTCTCACTACATTTTGTATGCAGAGAAATTTTTTTTTAATGAAGTACATGACGTCATCAACAAATGTGCTCCACAGTCCATCGTGACGCAATCTGCAGCAAATGGCTGTCGTCTGCTGGAGTAATTCTTTGCACTCCAAACAGAATGGTGTTATCAATGGAAGAAAGAATGTTTTTGATTGAACAAGTGTGTCGAAATGGTGATTGATACATGCGGAAGTAACAACAGGCACGTTGCAGAAGGTATTTGAGAATATGAAGAGACTTATACACTCAAGTCTTGAAACCGGACATTTCCAAAATGTCTTATAATGAATGCCGGTTTCCCTAGCGAAGGCGTTAACGACTTTCTCCGTAATCCCGTATATCCAAGCGAGGAACACAGCTGTGTGAGATTTGGCAGCGGATCACGTCGTGTTGGTTACTTACGGGGAATGTGAGCAGGTCGCTCAGAAAGCAATGGCAAACTACTTAGCGTAATCTTGTCAAGAACATCAACAACAGCTGAAAAATGCTGGTGTTGACTGCAACATCCTGTAAGAGATATTCACCTTAAAAAAACTAATGTATACTTCATTTTTACTTTCCAGCTTCCACAAAGAAGGCTTAAAACATAGCAGTAACTATTGTAACTAATGTGATAAATTTTTGGCAAATTATTTTACGACATCGTGTACTTCATTTTTCAAATGTGACATACATACAAAATGTAGTGAGACTTTGCAAACACCCTGTATTTAGAGACGATTGCTACTGTGGGGCTCGACCCTTCTCCTTCTTCTTATAGTCCATATCGCGTGGTGTTGGTGATCGTTCTGCCCACAACCTTCTGTATCTTGTGCCGCCAATTATTTCTGATACCGACGTTCCTCTATGCCGTTATGTCAAACCGTCCAGCATCTTCTCTCTTGGTCTCGAATGCCTCTCTTCTTCTCTATTCTTGCCGTTGGGACGACATAGTCGAGCTTTCCTCTTCTCGTGCCATGCCCAAAGACTGTGCAGTGTCTTCTTGTGATGCAAGTAACCAGTTCTTATTATGAGTTAACTTCTTTCAAGATATCTTCATTGCTCATCTATCCGTCCACGATTGTCTTATAATTTTTCTTTAAAACCACATCGCCGCAGCTTCCAGATAAGTATTCACTGGACAGCTAATTTTCGACGATTCGCTTCCAATGATGGAAAGGATTGAAGGTGCCTTGTAGAGATTAGACAAGATCGTTATGACAAAGGCAAAATTTTGTAAGATGGAAACCTTACAGACCAATTAACAACTTCCAATGCAAAGAGAAACATAAAAATGAAAAGCTATGTACAAAATATACTGTTATATCTATGTGTAACATGGACAGTAAGTAGACAAGGTGAGAAACATCCTGTGACAGTGAAAATGTAGTTGATAAGGAAAATGCACAGGATATCAAAGACAGACAGAAATAGAATGAGACAATTCTTAAGAAGCAATTAAAATCCTTTAATTAATTACATCTTCTGTGTTCTCTTTTTTCCCTCGCTCGCTTTGAACTCGAGCGTTGTCCATAAGGCTATTTCTAGCAGTGGATTAGTTTACCTTATAACCAGTGTCCTTCGCCATCAGGCGATCTCACTTCCGATTTCCGAGGTACTTGTAATTTACGGCCCCCAAGTCAAGGATCAGAAGTCAACATTTTAGTCCAACTGTCCGGTGTAGGGGTTGAACCCGCTACCTCGGCATCAGCACACCGGAAGTTTAAGAGTTAGCGTTCTTATCCATTCGGCCATGCTAACCTACATGGCAACCAGATGATGATGATTATCAGATCAAATATCCACTTCTTTATTGCGCTGTATTATTGTATATAGTGTAGTTTGAATGACTGTGCAGTGCTTGAAACTATTGCCGGACCAAGTTTTGTCTTCACTCTCTGTAAAGTACTTGCAACATAAAAGGTAGCTACAAAACTTGGACCGGCAATATTTTCAAACACTTCTTCTTCTTCAGCGTTCTGAGCCATTGAGGTTCTTTGCTGCAGATACAATCCGCCTCCATTCGTCTCTCTGTTGACCTTCTCTTGCCAGTCGTTGGTTCCAAGTGCTTGTAGGTCTGTATATATATTATCTCTCCACCGTCTTCTTGGTCTACCTCGGGGTCTACGGTCATTTATTTCCTAGTGTAAGCGAGTTTTGTTTCCCTATTGTCTTCCATTCTTTATATATGCCCCAGCCACTGTAGTCTATTAGCCTTCATGATACCAGTGATTAGCGGGGACTTAAACAGATCATAAATGTCTTTGTTACTTCTTCTTTTCCACTCTCCACTTTGTGTATCCCTAAAGGGTCCAAAGATGCGTCTTAAAACTTTGTTCTCAAAGCTTTGTAATAAGGCTTCGTCTCCTTTCGTTGTACTCCAGGTTTCAGAGCCATACAGCACAACTGGTCTGATCAGTGTTTTGTATATTGTGATTTTGGTGTTACGAGATAGCGCATTTGATTTTAGTAGATGTTGTAGTGCAAAGTATATATTATTTCCACAATTGATTCTAGTTTGTATTTCTTCCCTTATGATGTTGGAGCAGTTGAAGATTGTACCCAGGTATTTGTATGTTTCCGTTCTTTTAATGGTCATATTATCTATTTGTACGTGGCCAGAGTTTTTAGCCATTCCTTCTCTTGAAATTACCATATATTCTGTCTTATCTTGGTTGATAACCAGCCCCATCTGTTGGGCTCTTTCCTTTAAGTGAGTCAATATTTCCAATGTCTTTTGTTCATTTTCCCCTATAATATCTATATCATCTGCATAACCAAGCAGTTTGGATGTTCCTCCAATATCACATTCCTCCTTTATCTTCCTTACAACTTTCTCTAGAGCCAGATTGAAGAGTAGCGGCGAAAGTGCATCACCTTGTTTTAAGCCAGATGTTATTGGGAAGGGGTCTGATTTCCTGCCTTTATGTGTTACTATATTATAAGTATCTTCCATGCATAGTCTGGTCATGTTGATTAACTTCCTTGGTATTCCAAATTCCTGCATAGCATTCCATAGACTACTTCTATGGACACTATCATAAGCCTTTTTAAAATCCACAAAAATTTTATGGAGATCTCTTTTATATTCCCAATTTTTCTCGGCTATTTGTCGTAAGATAAATATCTGATCTATTGTTGATCTGTTTTGTCTAACACCCGCCTGGTAGTCACCTAATATGTCTTCTGAATATGGTTTTAGTCTATTTAGTAATACTGCGGATAGTATCTTATAGCTTGTGGACAGTAGTGATATTCCTCTATAATTTTCACATTGGAATTTGTCTCCTTTCTTAAAGATAGGTATCAATAATGACTCTTTCCAGTCATGGGGTAATTCTTCTGTCCTCCAGATTTTTATTATTAGTTCGTATAGCTTTAGATGTAATGCATGGCCACCTGCCTTTATAAATTCAGCAGTAATTCCATCAGCCCCTGTTGCCTTATTGTTGTTAAGTCGTATGATTACAAATAGGATTTATTCAAATGTAGGTTCTTCAATTTGTGGTTCGCATGTTAGAACATCTTCCTGTGGGAAAGTGTTACTTGGAGCTTCACAATTTAGTAATTCAACAAAATATTCTTTCCATGTGTTGCACATTTCCTCATTGGTATTTATCATATTCCCATTTTTGTCATTTAAACTATATGTGTTGTGTTGGCGCCCTCGTTTCATTGACTTCAGTTCTTTAAAAAACTTTCTGGATTCGTTTTTCTGGTGATTAGTTTCCATATCTTTGATTATATTACTCATATATTCTCGCTTCTGCTGTCGAACTATTTTTGTAGCCTCTTTACATTCATTTCTATATTGCTCTTCCTTTTGGATGTTGTTGATGTCATTTAACCATAAATGTCTTTTTCCTAATGACTGCTTCTTCACATTTTTGATTGAACTATCTGTTCTTTCTATGCGTGGTTAACACACCGAGACATTCTTCTGCGGTAGATTGAATTGTATTCTTGATCTTCAACCAAGTTTGGTCAACGCTTTCCTCCAAAGGGTTTTGCAGAGTCTCAAGTTTACATTTTATTTCATCTGTAAATTTCTCTTTGACTGTAATTTCTTGTAGTTTTTCTCTGTTATATGTTAGGTGTAATCTTTGTAATTTAGTATAGAAAGCTCTCTTAAGTTTTATTTTAAATTTTGCCCCAACGAGGAAGTGGTCGCTGTGGCACTCAGCTCCTCTATAACTTCTAACTTGTTGTATGTTTGATGCATTTCTGTTGTTAATTAAAATGTGATCTGTTTGATTATAGGTTCTCTTGTCACATGATTTCCAAGTTTGTTTGTGTATATCCTTTCTTTGTAGTCTGGTCCTGCTGATCTGCAGTCCTTTGGCTTCTGCCAGGTTGATGACTCTCCATCCATTATCATTTGAAGTTGTATGTAGGCTTTCCATACCTGCCACTTTTTTATTAGTTTGCTCTCTACCTATTTTTGCATTGAAGTCTCCCAGCACAATCAGGATGTTCTGCTTGGGGGTTTCTTCTATGACATCTTCCAGATCATTATAAAAGTCTTTTTTTACGTCATCTTCTTTCTCTTCAGTAGTTGCATGTACATTAATCATCGTTATATTTTTCCATTTACCTTTTATTCGTAATTTACTAATTCTGTCATTAACAGCTTTAAAGTTTAGAACGTTCCCCCATAACTCTTTTTTGATTTTCAAACACAGTCATTAAAAATATATCAGTATATCAGTCTCAGCTTGTGTCTGTGGACGTATTAATCCACAGAACAAATGTTACAAGGAAATATTTTCGGAGGAGATATTTTAAGGTTAAGATGATTAAGATGACAGCAACTTTTAGGAGATTATCCTCGCGGCCAAGATGGTTTAGGAGTGGGAGACTGGAGAATGAGGTAAAAAGGGCCATAATGATCATCGACCTGATGTTAGATCAACCTGACATTTGCAACATTTAACGAGTACCCACCATTTTGGTTTTTTTAACCGTTGAAGCAGATGGCTGCATTAGTTATCAAGGGTTGATTCGAGAAAACAGCAGGTAGGTTTCGACCAAACAGAATGGATTGCTGAAAATGGCAAGTAGAGGTGTATCACAGTTGTGACGTAAAAGTTGTTAATATGGTAGCAGACGTGTTGTAATATAACGTAATGACAACATTACAACAAGCAATGATGTACAGACCAGATGGAAACAGAGGAAGAGGCCGACCACGTAAACGTTGGACGGAGGGAATAGCAGAATCCATGGGAATCTCGATATATGAAGTCCATAATCGGGTACTCTCACGAAGTTTATACTTCACCTCGACACCGCAAGGTACAAGAGGAACATGATGAGATGAGATGAGATGAGATGAGACAACATTTCGGCGATATATAAACTCATGGCAGATACGGGAAGTCGTTAAGACGATTACTCATCACATGACAATTAATCAGTTAAATCGGTACAAGAAAACGGTCAGGAAAGAGCAAATGGCCGACATGGTATTCACCACTTCACTATCCAATGCTATTTGTTTAGCACCATATACCCAATACGCCTCAAGACTTCGAAATAGACTCTTTGCTTTAACTGATTAATTGTCACAGGCTGATAAATCGTCTTGTTCGAATTTCCCGTAACTGCCATGGGCTTATAAATCAAGCTACAGTTAAAATATCAATACAATAGTTTTTCCTATGTAACTCCTGTTAATTTGATGTGATATATATAATACTACATTTCTGCTATCATATTAACAACGTTTAAGTCATAACTGTAACAAACCCCTAAATCCCCATTTTCCGAGATCTATTTGTGTTTGCTCCAAACTTACTTGTTGTTTAGCATTGAATCTGGTTAATGCACTCCCTTGTACCGTGTGTAAATGTGTTTTGGAAAATGTAGAAAGTACATTATTGCATGTGTCGAAGTTGGTGCTACTCTCATCCAGCGGCGCTTGCGTTCCGTTCTCTTTGTGTGAGGTAGAAATCATCATCGTCATGTGTCAGGTCGATAGGCCTGGGTGGTCATGCGTTCACCATCTCTCGCAATCGCCAATCTTGGATCAGGTCTGTATTCTTCTCACGATTGTCCCGCATGGCTAAGCCATCCAGATATTTATCTCTTTGTCTTCCCGTTTCTCTTTTCTGATTATCTTTGGTAGTTGTCATTAAGTTTTCTCTTCATGATTAGCCCAACAAGTTTGACTCTATACGTCTCATTTCTCTAATCAGTTTACAGTTGTCATTTGTTTCTTAAAGGACTGTCTCGTTAGTTGTCCCATGGTAATTCTGCATTGTTTTTACAGAAATAGTGATAAATGAAAGTTGTCATTGACAGTTCTTTTGTCTCAGTGTTTGGTGTATCTGGTCGGTAGGTAGATAACTAAAATAGTACGTAAGTAAGTATTGTGTATTATGCACAAAGAAAGTCAATCATTCTTCATGAATAACTGTGCAATTGACAGGTCATGAAACGCCAATCTCCGCTATCTCACAACAACTGTTAATTTGCGATCAAAAAGGTTAATAAGAAATAGCGTTTCGTATATTGTATTCGACGGAAAATAAACGATTGATGAAATATACTGATGCGTTAGCAATTAGGCGATTCTCAACAATTGTGTGCAGACAGAAAGACTTAGTTTTAAATGTGTGATTACCGTGAGGGTGACAAATGTTCCACGTACACACAACATTAATGACTATGTGTTTTACAATTTCAGCCAAAGTATAATTGGTTTATTCACGTCACATTATGTACTCGTATAGCTTTGAAGTATACACCTGAAGAGATGCAGCAAAATACATTAAGATAAGGCAACATAGTGCCGTCTATTAATCAACAAAGAAATGCAGCATGCTTATGGTAGTGCTATCACGGGAAGCAACTACATATAAAGTTTACGAACTTAAGTCATAATTATCCCCCCTTGATTTTAAATCTGAAGGTGATGTATATTTGTCTGCAGATTCTGTTCTGGCAACCATACATACAGCCAGTGTCCGTACGTTACGATCAACACAGACTACACAAGGCCCATCCCAAACAAAAGACGTGTCAATTGCCCCGGGAACCATATGTTTATATACTGCGAGTTGCCCTGTCTTCAAGAAAGCAAGGAAGCAGTGATGATCTATCAAGTCCAAATTGCCTCACACCGTGGCGTGAAAGCGGTATGGGGCAACGACAAGATTGACGAAAATAGATACAGCACAGTTACCAGGCCATCTGAAGCAATTGACATGGCAAATAGATGATGTTGTGTAAGTCAGCAGAGCCAAGTGGCGAAGAATGCTCACTCTTAAACTGCCGTGTGCTGGTGGAGAGGCAGCTAGTTCAGCCCCTACACCGGTCAGCTGGACTAAAATGCTGACTTCTCGTTCTTGGCTTGAGGACTTTAATGTCAAATACCTCAGAGATCTAAGTGGGATCGCCTGATAGCTAGGGACACTAGTAATTGGAAAAGCTACTCCCAACGTAAACATCAGTTCAGTGCACTAGCAGTAGCTGCAACCGTATAGACTATTCTTGAGTTCAAAGCGAGCAAAAGCACACAAAAGAATGTAGCGAGAGAACTGAGCATCCATAACAGCTGTAAATATGAGCACCACAGCGCATCCTGGACGAACTGAGGCTTGTCCAGCAGAAAATCCAGCGGGGTGTGGCACTGACGGTGTAATCAAGGCCGGAACTGAAGCAACTATGAGAAAGATTCAAGAAGAACGAGCTCAGATAAAAATTCATTTAAAAAAAAAAAAGAGATCAAGAGACAAACAGCTCAAACTGTCAATGATGCTCAGAGCAAAACCCAGACTGAAGCCAGAACATCAGAAGAGGAGAAAGAAACAGAGGTGAAAGTGAAGATAAAGAAACAGCGAAAATCGGGAGAACAAGAACGAGAGTAGAAGGCTCATGATACGTAAAAGAAAACAGACATGAAAGTTACCATGACAGACCAAGAAATAGGGAAAACAGATGGAGGCAGCTTTGGGTCAAATGCTGGTGAATCCTTCCCTGGAAGAAAGAGTCAGTGAGAAAACACGGGGAAATTACATCAACAAACGGTAGATCTGTACGTAATTGACAAGTAGACAACAAGGAAGAAAAGACCACAAAGCCAAAAAACGAAAATAGCAAAACCAGCAACGAAGTATCCGAAAGCACAAGTTGAAAGAAAATACCAGAAAGGCACGAGACCAGTTGGGTACATGGTGCTGGCCTTATATTGTAACGACCAATCAGCAGGCGATGTTACTTTACTTCCCACGAAATGTCCTGGCTTCTATGTGCTGCCTGGATCGACGTAGGAGTATCGATCACTGGAACAAGAAATATCCAGCTTGGTGGACATACCAACACATGACCATGGACCCGTCAGGTATACGTGCTAGCAATTGCTCTACCTCAACTCATCTGTTACAGTAAGTGAATACAACATGACCCTTACACACGCCATTAAAAGTATTGTGCATGTGGTTAAATAAGTATGTAAGGCACCCTTTAAGGTAGGTCTTAGTCAGATATGACTGAGCTACCATATGACAGTAGACGGTACTACGTGCTTTCAGTTAGCGCCCAATGTCAGGCGGCGCTCACCAAACCCGAACTCCCACAGTGTCCCAACTGGCTTCGGGCGGAGGGACGCAATTGCGATGATACAAATCTTATCCTAGTTCGAGAAAATGCAGCGGAAAGACTAAATGTTATGGCAGGGCAGACCAGGTTCTAAGCCTTGGGCGGCAACTGGTCTAGGATCAAAGCTCCAACAGTCGGACAGTTAGACCAATGCTTTGCTGATCCGGCAGCTTCTGCAGCTGGTCTTGTTCTAGACGTATTGGTGTTACGTTTCCTCTGGAGTAAACTAGGCGGACCGAGAGAAGGATCGTGTGACATGGGACAGCTGTCACAGCCCCATATTACACTTGTTGACTAAATCTAAAATAACACATAACTACTAGCCCAGTATGTGCGTAGTTTGCGCACGGCTCGGTGCATGCGTGGTGCGCACCATTTGTGTAAGATAGAGAACGGAAGAAGTGATTGTCAGTTAGGGAGTTAGAGCTTGAGATGGCGATAGGGGTGGTTGGGCATTAGAACCAAGTTATGGGTTTGATTTTACAAGGCTTATGGCAGCAAGTAATACTCCAACCGAACCGACCTGGTTTGAACGGAAATCAACATAAATAACGTTGTGATCACATTAAAATTAATGTCTATTGATTTGGGCGTTAGTTACACAACACGACAAATAAACATCCCTGACACAAAAACCACCCAATCACAAACTACCAGCTAACCCTTCAAAGTAATTGTGCCTTTTATGACACTCAATGCTTCAAGACGGACAGGTGCCAGTGAAAGGGCCCTTTTGCAAGCCTTATGATGCAATGGGCATATCGTGCGGGACCCATATTCCTGTAGATCAATCAGCGCTAGCTGGGTGGTGGGGTCTGTATCACGCCAACCTCCATTACTTGCCAAAACATTTCCAAGTAATCATGTCACTGTTAACAAAATAAGTCAGCTGCTGTGGTTACGTGAAATGTTACGACTAACATATTTTGTAAATTTACATACTTGCTATACTACTACTACTACTACTATTACTACTACTACTACTACTACTACTACTACTACTACTACTACTACTACTACTACTACTACTACTACTACTACTACTAGTGCATTGACTGACTTTTACTTGTGAACTACCTTTCATTATTACCAGTGTCCTTCGCCATCAGGCGAACCCACTCCGCCTTCTGAGGTACTTACAAAACTTAAAAGAACCAATTGTTAGGCGCTAACATCAAACCCTCGTCCGACCGCATGTTATTGTCAGAGTAACGCCCTGCCCGTTACACTAAAAAGCCAGCTGTGTTGTCATCATCAGTATCCTTAATATTTCATGTTAACTCAGGGTAGATAATCATGTAAACGTTAACAATCTAATTTACACTGGTTATTTCTCTTGTTTTGCTTTTCAGTTTCGGATTCGCATTGGCTAATTGTGGGTTAAAGTTAACCGTACGTCCTTCACAATCAACCTCAGTATTTTTGGGCGGTTTGTAATTTACCAGGCAATTCTTACGTTCAGTAGTTTATATAACAATAAGAAAGAGACAAACAGCTTTATTTTGTCATGTGATGAGAAAAGAGACATTGGAGAACATCGTGACGACTAGAAAGATCAAGGAGAAGAGAGGCAGAGGCAGACCAAGAGAAATGATGCTGGATGGATTGCGACGGTGGCATGGAGGCATATCAACAACGGAGTTGATCCAGTAAACAAAAGACCGAGATCTGTGGAGAATCATGAACGTACACGCCAGCCGGCACGACACTTGATGATGATGAGTTTGCTGATCCTTTCTTACAGACCGACTCTCATATCGTCGAACTCGACGCAAAGCAGTCTGCTTCCAAATCGTCTGCTAAACCTCACCGCGTTATGTCGGGGAATTGTGGGGGAATTGTAACATGCGTTCACTGCCCTTAGCAACAGCGTTGGCAGTAGGCGGATATCTAAAGTAATTATTGTGTGCATCCATCTCTTGACTTGACTAGTTTACTCCAGAGGAAAGGTAACACCAATACATCTGGAACATGTCAAGCTGCAGAAGCTGTCGGATCAGTAAAGCAATGCTCTAACTGTCCACCTGTCAGAGCTTCCACCCTAAACCAGGCTTAAGGCCTGATCTGCCCTGCTGTGATATTTAGACTTTAGGTTGCATTTCCTCTTGCATTTTCCCTTCTATTTCCATTTAATATTTTGGGTTCACCTGTTTCTTTGATGTCACCATTGTTACTGTTTTCTTGTTATTCATGGAGATTCCTTTCATTGCACTCTCTGTTACTACAATGTCCAATAATTGTTGTAGATCTTTCTTATGTTTGTATTTACTATTCAAGTTTCATGAGCCTCTTCGAGGCACTCATTGTTAGTTATTCTGGCAGTCCAAGGAATTCGTAACCCAGAAACAACAGAATGTTATGAGAAGAAATGAATTGGAGAACTTGGTGACAACTGGCAAGATCGAAGGGAACAGACCAAGGGGAAGACCAAGAATTAAATACCTGGATGGCTTGGCCACATGGCATGGTCGAGACAGAAACACGGAGCTGATCCACTACTCTGGTGATCGAGTGAGATGGCAGAACATGACCGCCCACGCTTATGGATGGATGGAAACAACAACTTCGCCATCTGACAGATCTTCCTGTGTTGTTAGTTCACATCCATAGATTTACTGTCATACAGTAATATTAGAACAGGTGCTGTTATATCATTTCAACACGCCATTTTTCTTCTTCTTCTTCTTCTTCTTCTTCTTCTTCTTCTTCTTCTTCTTCTTCTTCTTCTTCTTCTTCTTCTTCTTCTTCTTCTTCTTCTTCTTCTTCTTGCTCTGGTTGTTGTTATTGTTGCTCCTATTATTATTATTATTATTATTATTATTATTATTATTATTATTATTATTATTATTATTATTCTGCATAGGAGATGGAAAACTCCGAGCATAAACCCCCAAGTTTAAGGTGGACTGACGTGCCGAGGACTGAATGTCCACGGATGAGCTGGTCGAAAACGTGGAACGTCTGATATGCAGGCGTGGCTTCGCCGGGCTTATGGACTCCTGAGGGACATTCCCTGTCCCTTCCCTAGCAGGCAGGCACTACTAGAGTGACCGATTATATCCTGCCTTCATATAAAACCAACTATGGAAAATAAAAAGAATCATCGCCAAGCAACGGAGTACGTGCTTTGTGCTCGATACCTTTGACAACAGCCAGCGGAGAGAGAATGAAGCGGGGGAAAAGAGGTAGGGGAGAGGGGGAAGGAAAAGGAAGAAGAGGGCTGGAGCCAGACGGGGTATGAGAAAAACGGATAGTTTGAGACTAAAAAAATGTACGGGTTGGGTATTGGAATTGCCGTAGTGCGAAGCAACGACGACCAATACTGGAGAAACTGGTCTACGATTTTGATGACCTGATGTTACAAGAACTGAATACAAACTCTTTCAAGTGCCCTAGCTATACATGTTACATTAACCCAACCGGGCAGGGAAGACATGGACAGGCTCTGGTGGTCAAGGACGGTTTACAGCATTCAATACTGGATATGAGTGGATGGGGTCAGGAGAGTAAAGAGGTGCAGGGAATACAGATACACATTGACCGATACAGCTGGAACCTGATAAATATATATGTAAGTGGGGAATCTTGCATAAGCAGATAGAGTTGGGACTGGTTGAAAGATTCAGTGGATACACCTGGTGCCAGGTATCTGATATGTGGTGACTTCAATGCCCGCGCCAAGGAATGGGACAGGTCGGGAGAGAACAGACAGGGTACTGCTCTTGCTGAGGCCTTGCTTGAGACGGATGTTGTCTGTCTAAATGACGGGACACCCACTAGGCTAGCAATGAGACCAGGGGACCCTGACTCGGCCATCGACCTGGCACTTGTATCCCAAGAGGCGGCATCAGACATAAAATGGAGTGTCCTTGGAGACCATGGAAGCGATCACCTCCCCTGTTCTGTGCTGATACCTAAGTCCAGCACAGTTAGTGCTATAAGAGCTCGCAGGGCATTCAGTTATGATCGCGACCACTCTTCGCTCTTGGGGCCTCTTAGATCACAGAGAAGATCTAAACCACCAAGAAGAATTTTCACCCAATCATGGTGGACACCAGAGGTGGAGAATTCATGGAGGGAAAAGAGGGCGGCCATAAGGAATTGGCAGAGGGTGCGGAGAGCAACCAATTCAGTTGACACATAACTGGAGGAGGCTGAAAGATATAAAAAGTAAAGGTGCATGATTTTAAATTCGAGGCAGCAGAGGCAAAAAGGATTAAGTGGGAACAGTTTATCAATGAAGTCGGTGGGGATCGGACATTGGGAAAATTCTGGAGGCTGCACCGGCAGATGAAGAGACAGGAGATGCCTGGTACACATGGTACCGTTTATGATGATAACAACCGACCTATGACAGCTGATAAGGACGTAGAGGAGGCTTTTCTTGCACGATTTTTAAAACGGACGGATCAGCAAGATAGGGCTATTAGAGATAACGTCAGGGAATCCTTGTCACTCGTCACTAGGAAAGAGGACTGTGAGATTATGGTGGAGGATGCTAGACGGGTACTGAAGCGGGCTAAAGACACAACGCCAGGCCCGGATGGGGTGAGGTACTCCAATAAGGGTAACATAAATTATGGGGACTTGGAGGAGATGTCTCTTTGCTTCAATCTAAGCGTCAATATGGCGGAAATACCCCACGATTGGCTGCATAGCTACCTGGTCCCACTCCCAAAATCAGGTAAGGATCACTAGAGACTTAATGAATACCGAACTATATCCCGGCAAAACATGTATGGCAAAGTTCTCGAAAAGATAATAGCACGCAGACTCCAGTGACATTTGGAGAGTCGTAATCTGCTTCCCAAAGAACTCGGGAGTTACCAGCCTGTGAAGGACACCGGGGCCAATGCTGCAACTCTTGCATTTGATGTCTACGAGGGCTTCCAGGATAAACAAGGGACAATGGCGGTAGCTCTTGACCTGGAGGATGCGTATAACAGGGTCAGGTATGATCGGTTAATACACACACTGTTGGACATGGAAGTCTACCCTTGCCTTGTTAGATGGGTTGCGGCGGTCTTTTATGAGCGTAAGGTTGCACTGCGCATGGGTTCCTGGACTTCTTGTACTATTACGCCTGGGTTGCCAAATGGATCTGCCTTGTCCCCAGTGCTCTTTAATGTCTACACCAGCAAAATCGCAGCTATTGAGACACAAGGTTTGGGTAGAATATTGACATTTGCAGATGATGTGCTGGTGTACAGACAGGGCAGAGACAGGGCCAGTTTGGCGAAAGACTTACAAATGCAAGTAAATATGGTGGCAAAGTGGTGCAGGGACACAGGGGCCGTTATACACCAAGACAAGGCATCGGTAATGTGGTACTCCCTGGATAACCGGATCGTCAAGGCAGATGTCCCAGGTATTATGTTGAATGGATGTCCTCTTAGTCGAGAGAGTAAATTGAAGTACTTCAGTATCACCTTTGACAAGTGTTTGTCTTTTAAGGATGATGTGGAGGCTTTGGTGGTGAAGGCTGGTAGGGGACTTAATGCATTGAGGGCTATGGCAGCAGCCGGGGTAGATCAGAGGATGCTGTGCAGGCTCTTTCAGCAGTTACTAATTTCTGTCATTGAGTATGGTTTGGGGCTGCTGACAGTATCAAAGAGCCAGCTTGAAAGGTTGGAGCGCATACAGAATGCTGCCATGCGGTTAATCCTGGGGTGCACAAAGGAAAAACAAATTATATGCATGAGGCTTTTCCTGGCGCTACCAACAATGACGGATAAGCATAGGGTCCTTCATGCCAAATGGTACCTAAGAGTTGCTGCAGATAGGGATCACCCACGCTGCATGCAGCCATGGATATAGTCAACGGCCATAGACTAAGAAGAGGCAGGTCCTGGATGGCACAGGCGGAACTTTCTATACGTCAAGTGTGGGATCTAGAGACCATCAATCGTTAAAAAGAGTTGGTTGAAGTTCCGGTATACATGACGGACTGGCACAATGTAATAATAACACTGGGTCGTGAGTGCAGATAATGGGCAGCGGGCTGCATTGAGTTTGAAGTGCCAGAGTAACACACATAAAGGTGACATAGTCATCTACACCGATGGGTCAGTAGTGAGAAACAGACGTAGTGGCTGGGGCTTTATTGCAAAGGCTACCGGGCGAGTTTTGAAAAAGAAGAGTCTGGCATATGAGACTACGACCTCCAGCATGAGAATGGAGGTGGAGGCAGTAACAGCGGCATTCCGTTGGCTAGAGGAGACTACTGCAACACACGTTGTATTCATTACGGATTCAAAGAGTATGCTTAGTAAGGTGGAGAAAGGAATGTTTCGTGTGGAATGGCTATCGTCGCTTCAGAGGTCACAAGATTGTGAGAATTGTATGGATATTTTGCCTTGGCCATGCGGTGGTGCGGGGGAATGAACAGGCTGATAGACTAGCAGGGAATGCACCTCTTGGTGGTAGATTGCCTATGGACAAGGGGGAGGTGGTCGTGCGCTTGTGGGATCAAGTGGAGAAGGCGGAGGAACAGATTGAAAACCCATATGTGGAAAGAATGAGATTGCAGAAGATCGGCAGGGGTTCTAGAAGAATCTCAAAACTGAGAGGGAAGACCAGGAGAACTTTTAATCAGATGGCGGTGGGAACGATTAGTAGTATGACTCTTTGCTGGCTGTTTAACGAGGGGACGTAGCACGTATGGGAATGTCCTGAGTGCAATGATGTCAGTTCTTAGCTCAACTCAACTCAACTCAATTGTTATTGGGCCGGGTTATATACTGGCCAAGACCTATTGACGCGTCCTCGCCGAGCGTCCTGGGCAACAGGTCCCTTCGGGGTCCTGGCTAAAGTCAATAGGATCGTTGATTCCTCCGAAGTCGGAGAGTGTCTGCCTGTACGGCGAGGAACCACCAGTCTGCACACCAATAAGCCAGACATGGGACAACGGATACTCACGCAAACCCCAGGTCCTGTATGACATCACACTGATGTTGGACAACAGGATGCCTTCATCCGACATACAGGACTTTGCGTTGGAGCTCAAGCCAATGAACACAAGCAAGCAAGCAAGCAATTGTTATTCTGCGTTCGGTTGGAATGTTATTTTTGACATAATTGCATACCTACGATATTTGCACCTTTCGGCCGACACATCCGACTTCTTCAGGCATTTATTGACAGGGTTAACCTTCCCGGGTTCACTCGCTGTCTAACATTGAAGAAAACGATACATTACATACAAATACTTTAACCTATAAGCAGTGTTTGCTTAGCCTATTCTGCCCTTAACCTCTAAATCAGTGCTTCCCAAACTTTTCACTATCGCGGACCGACATAAAAGTTTCTTTTTGCACCAGGCACTGGCGCCATTTAAAACAATGTTTCTCCTTGTAATCTGGAGTTTTATATGACCTCAATATACATTATAAAAGATAACATGTGGAACCACGAAAAAACGCAAAACACGAAGAAAGACAATAACAAATTGGTAAACACTGAAGTAAAGAAAGCTGTAAAAGACAAAAAGGAAAAATATGAAAAGTGGTCGAAGAGCAAACAGGAATGCAATTACATAGAATATAGAATAGCGAGAAGACATGTGAATAGAATAGTAAAGAGAGAAAAACAAAAAGACTGGGAGGAGTATGGAGAAACTCTAAATAAAAACTACAAGGAGCCAACTAGACACTTCTATAAAAAGATAAGTGCAATGAGAACCAGAACTGAACCCAACTGAAATAATTAACAGCGAAAATGGAGAACCAATAAGTGAATAAAATAAAATCCTAATAAGATGGAAACAGTACTTCGAACAACTTCTCAACATCCCATCAGATGTCACAGGAATTAAAGAAACCGACAGAGATGCCACCGAAGAACTAGAACCAGACATACTGAAAGAAAAAATTATAGAAGCCATCAGATTAGCCCCATTGAACAAATCACCAGGACAAGATGAAATACCAAATAAACTAATTAAGGCAGCAAGAGAAGTAGGAGCAGCATGTCTACATAGACTATTCAACCTTGTTTGGGTAGAACAACAGACACCATGAGACTGGGGAAACGCCATAATTATCCCAATTTGGAAAAACAAAGGCAGCAAAAGAGACTGCACACAATACAGAGGCATTTCACTGTTGAGTCATACTGGGAAAATATTTTTTTAAAATTCTTGAAAAAAGACTACGAACTATTATAGAACCCCAGCTAAGCGAAACACAACTTGGATTTAGGAAAACCAAAGGATGCACAGATGCCATTTTTGCTCTTAGACAACTTATAGAAAAATAAATCGAATTCAATGAAACACTCTACTTAGCCTTTGTCGACCAAGAAAAGGCATTTGATAGAGTAGATAGAAACAAGCTGTGGGAAATCCTTAAACAATATGGCGTGAGTACACATCTAACAAACCTATGTAGAAGCTTATACAACCACAGTGAATGCATAGTGAGAGCAACTGGAGGACACTCAGAACCCTTCCCATAAGATCCGGAGTACGACAAGGTTGTGTGTCCTGTCCCCTTTCTTGTTTATAACATATATAGACAACATATGTAAAGAAATCAGCCAAACGGAGACCATGAGAACACCGCACGACGAGAAAACAGAAGATGAACCATCTGCAAATCTAACCATTAGAGAACTCCTGTTTGCCGACGACCAAGCACTAATAGCAAAATCAGAAGCTGAATTACAAGACCACATGAATTGTCTAAACGAACTGTGTAGGGAACATAACATGAAAATTAGCACAAGTAAAACAGAGGTATTGACTATAGCTAAAGAAGATAAAACAACAACGATTCACCTAAACGAACATCCCTTGAAACAAATAAAGAGTTTCAAGTACCTAGGAAGTATAATATCATCAAATGGCTAATCAGAAGACGAAATCGAAAATAGATGCAATAAGGCAAACCAACTCATTGGACAAATGGCACCAATACTAAAGAATAAACATGTATCAATAACTAGTAAGAAAGCACTTTACAACACAATCTTCCTACCAACTCTATGTTACCAATGCCAAACCTGGACAATGATAGAAAAAAAGAAAAGAAAATCACAACAACAGAAATGAGATTCCTGAGAAGAATACTTAATGTAAAAAGAAGAGATAAGATCAGAAATGAAGAAATCAGGACTAAAGTTGGGGTTATAGCTGCACTAGATTTTATTAGGAAGCAGCAAGTCAAATGGTTTGGCCATGCAAGTAGGTTACCAACTAACAGTATACCACAACAAGCAATGATGTACAGACCAGAGGGAAGCAGAGGAAGAGGCCGACCACGTAAACGGTGGACGCAGGGAATAACAGAGTCCATGGGAATATAGATACATGAAGCCCATAAGCGGGCACTCTCCCGCTGTTTATACTTCTTCTCGACACCGCAAGATACAAGAGGAACATGATGAGATGAGATGAGATATAAATATAAGACTTAACGTAATTGTGGGTGTTACCCGGTGCGCTAAATACTGCTCCATAATATTATTGGATGACGGTGATTTATTTAATGGTGGTCCCTTTTCATGAGTAAACATTTTACTGTAAAGATTTACAAATCAAAAAAATTTTCAAATGTCAAAACTACATTTAGGTCTTCTTGTAAAGGTGTATATGCTCGTATACACAGACAGTAATGAACACCAATTTCTTCTTCTTCTTCAGCGTTCCGGGCCATTGAGGTTCTTTGCTGCAGATACAATCCGTCTCCATTCGTCTCTCTGAACACCAACATAAAATAAAAATAAAATATATCTTGGAAAACTATACCAAATCAGATTTTAAACAAGTTGACTAAATTACAGTATGTTGTAATAAAAATGATTTAATGATCAGCTGCTAACGGTAACTATTTGATGCGAGGGGTGGGCCTGTTTATTATTTACAAGCTTATCAAATCGTGGCTCGATTGTAGACAACGCTACCCACAAAGGAGAACACGTTTCTGTATTTTGTCTTGATAATGCTCATTGACGAAAAAGAAATACTCTTCTTTCAAGTTGTCTTTGTATCAATATCTCACATACACCATCAGAATCGCTAAGTTGGCAACGTCCGTGCTTTCGTCCAGCTGTAAAAATATACTTTGCAGATGTATCTAATACATTCACTCGCTCAGACGATGGCAAAAAGCATTATAATCGTACAATGAAAATCACGTATGTTCTGCATCTTGCGACAATCAGCAAATTATAATGTGCATCTTTCTCACTTTTCGACACATAGGAAACAAAAGAAACGCAAGTTGTCAACAAACAAATGTCGTTGACCGGGCCTACTTTTAGTATCGGTCTCAGCTGGTATATTTTTAACTTTCCCATTGAACCAATCTTCTTCTTCTTCTTCTTTCGTTCGCCTAAATTATGTTTATAACTGCAATGTTGTCTCTTGTATGAATCTAACAGTCTTTTTTAGTTCATTCAGCGGTCCATAGAGTTTATCTTAAACTGTTGTCTCTCTAGGCCAGAAGGTTCGCCTGGATATGTTGTAGTTTAGGCAATCCTGGAGTATGTGCTCTGCTGTCTGCGACGCCAAACCACATGTGCACATGGCTGAGTCACCAATCTTGAATTTTGTATACATGTGGTTGCGTAATCTATTGTGTCCTGTTCTGAGGCGCAGAAGAATGACCTGTTCTGGTCTGTCCATAACTTCTCCTTAAAAGTTTTTAAAAACTCCGCTTCGGAGCAAACACGGCAGGGGGCTTCTGATCGTCAGAAAGGAACCTTCTTCCCCAAGTATTTCGGACCTTTAAGCTCTTAATGCTCTCTGGGGCGGGGGGGGGGGGGGGGGCGGTCCCGTCCGGGTCATGACTCCGGGCGTCATACTCCTGCCGTGTAGACGTTTGATTATCCCTATGCACTCTTCCTTCCTGGTGGCGTTAGGGAACTTGACCTTCACCCTGGGACTTTCGGAGAGCTGCTCGGGTACGTCACAGGTGACCCCGACTTGAGTTTTCTCAGCTACAGAACTTGGGGTTCTCTGTAGGGTTCTCCCCGGCTGAGGTCCACTTGCTTTTTATCCTGTTCCCTTCGGACAAGGAGCACCAGGAGCACTGCCGTGCCTCCTGTGTCGATCCCCCCACCCCCCCCCCCCCACCCCCGCGCGTCCAGCGATTCTCATTCCCCAGAAGGAGTCGAAGCTTTACCATATAAACACCGCAGGGGCCTCTAGATAGTCAGAAGGGAACCCACTTCACCGAGTATTTCGGACCTTTAAGCTCCTGATACTCTCTGGGGGCGGTCCCGTCGGGGTCATGACACCGGGCGTCTTATCCCTGCAGTGGAGACGTTCGGTCACAATAATAAATACTCCTTGGGTTATACGGCTGTAGGCTCAATTCATTTTAAAATTAAATCACCATAAAAACGATGCGAATATCATGTTTTGAGAAAAGGGCAATCTTGTTTTTAAAAAGTTCTAAACAATCCTCAAAGGAGAACCACCACTTTGGGAAGCACTGCTCTATATTACTTCTCCCCTCCCACAGTGATCCGCCAGCGTATCTCATATTACGACCAACCCATGGCAACCCGCCTGCTGTTTAATGATAACGTTATTGATATTAATACTTTATTAAAGCATTTCTTCGAAAATTACAGCAGGCAGCAAAAAGAAGTTCAAGCCAGGAGCGAGGTTCTCTTATCTTGGCCACTCTTGATGTTGGTTTCTCAAGCGATGACATGAACTTTGATCTAGTGACGTATGTCAGTGTAGTTCAATCGATCAGTCGGGTCAAGGGAGACCAATATTATAAACTGTCGTATGGACTCTTGAATTAACGCGTATTTAAATTTCAACGTTTCCGATAATAGTTTAAGGAGGCAATGTTCATGATGACAACGAGTATGATGATGATGTGACTACAATAGCGATAACGACGATGATGATGATGGCTTTGGTGAAGTTAGTGACAACGACAATAATAATGATGACGATGCAGATAATGATGATTATGTCGACTGTGATAAAGAGGATAATTTCGAATATGATAATGATGAGAATTTAAATATTGAGCACAACCCACTACTGGCAACGCTGATCGTATTCTGGCATGAACCCAAGGCCCATCCACGTCAATATGGAAGCACTATACTCGAGTTTCGCTCTCGTTTGAGCTCGTCAGTAGTGCATATCCCTGACCGGATCCGGAAACAAGCCCCGGATCACTGGCGTGTGAAGCGGGTGTGTAACCACGCGGCAAACGCTGGACACGCGAAACAACCAAATAAACAATTTGATTATTGCTCACTGGATTTTAGGAGGCCTGGTGTTTCTTGCCAGTGAGAAGTCCTGATCGTTCGAGTCCAAATCGATTGACGGACGTCAGTCGAGGCGATTGGGCAATCTTGAGCATAGCCTACGATGGGTAGCGTTGTGGTGTTCTGTTGTGATAATTTGGCGTGTCCAGCATATCAGGGATATGCACTACTGACGAGCTCAAACGAGAGCGAAACTCGAGTATAGTGCTTCCATATTGACGTGGATGGGCCTTGGGTTCATGCCAGAATACGATCAGCGTTTCCAGTAGTGGGTTGTGCTCAATATTTAAATTTCAAATCCCGAAACAACCAAATAATCAAATAATGAGAATGTCGAACATGATAGTGATGATAATATTGACTATGGTAATGATAATAATGTCGACTATGATAATGATGATAATTTCAACTATGATAATGATGAGAATGTCGAACATGATAGTGATGATGCTTGCTTGCTTGCTTGTGTTCGTTGTCTTGAGCTCCAAAGCGAAGTCCTGTATGTCGGATGAAGACATCCTGTTGTCCAACATCAGTGTGATGTCATATAGGACATAGGTTTGCGTGAGTATCCGTTGTCCCATGTCTGGCTTATTGGTGTGCAGACTGGTGGTTCCTCGCCGTACAGGCAGACACGCTCCGACTTCGGAGGAATCGGCAATCCTACTGACTTTAGCCAGGACCCCGAAGGGACTTGTTGCCCAGGACGCTCGACGAGGACGCGTCAATAGGTCTTGGCCAGTATATAACCCGGCCCTGGTGCCTTGGAAACACCTCTGCGTCCCATAGCGTGAATGAAAAAAGTGATAATATCGACTATGATAATGATAATAATGTCGACTATGATAATAATAATAATGTCATAATGATGATAATGTTGACTATGATAATGATGTTAACTGTGTAGATGCTAATAAACCAATAACATAACTACTGAAAAAGCATTTGACTTAATTTCTTCCCGTAATGCAAAGTTGTTCCCCTTTACAAAACGTTATGTTAGTTGTTTCCCCCTGTCATCCATTTTCTTTGTCGTTACATAAAATTAGCAGCCATGTTTTCTAAGCATTATCCTATGACCTGACCTCAAATTTTCGCTGATTTATGGCAGAAGACACCCGGGATTGGAAGCACGTGAGCAGACTAACACGACAGCAGCTTACTTAAGTGTTCGTGTTTGAGCGGCAACTACCGTCCAGGAATCGATTTGTTGTCCCTCACCTCATATTTAATTCATAAAGCGGCGGATTTCAACACCAGCCACATTGTGATAACTATATTGTATTTTGACTTTGCGCCTTTCTTGGTCTCGTCTTTATTGTTTAACTTGCTCTGTACGTGCATGTTAACTTTTGTATAACAAGGTAATTGAATTCCCGTGGCGGTTGGTCTCTAGAAATGAGAAGGTACAGAAGTAGTGGGAATGACAATGTAAACAAATACATATAAAAATATATCTGCCTACCTGCCTGCCTGCCTGCCTGCCTGCATGCTTGCATGCCTACCTGTCTATCTAACTACCTACTACCACCCTTTTGCCAAAATACCTATCTACCTATCTGAATGCCCACCCTCCTGCCTGCCTGTCTGCCTACCTACCCACTGACTACCTATCTATGTACCTGCCTCCCTACCTACCCGCCTATCTGCCTATCTTTCTACCTGCCTGTCAATCTGCCACCCTACCTACCTGCCTACCTATATACGTACGTAGGCATACCTACCTACCTACTTGCCTCCCTACCTATCCGTATGTCTATATTGTCCGCCCGTCAGTCTGTCTTTCTAAATAATTATCTATCCTTCTGACATCATCTCTTCAACTGTCTATCTGCCTGCCTGTGTGTGTGTGTACTGTGTGTGTGTGTGTGTGTGTGTGTGTGTGTGTGTGTGTGTGTGTGTCCATCTGTGGGTTGGTTTGTCTGTGTCATTCTCTAATAACCCAAATACATCCTTAAAAGACAAAAAAGGGAATATGATAAATACCAATGAGGAAATGTGCAACACATGGAAAGAATATTTTATTGAATTACTAAATTGTGAAGCACCAAGTAACATTTTCCCACAGGAAGATGTTCTAACATGCGAACCACAAATTGAAGAACCTACATTTGAAGAAATCCTATATGTAATCACACGACTTAAAAACAATAAGGCAACTGGGACTGATGGAATTGCTGCTGAATTTATAAAGGCAGGTGGCCATGCATTACATCTAAAGCTATACGAACTAATAATAAAAATCTGGAGGACAGAAGAATTACCCCATGACTGGAAAGAGTCATTATTGATACCTATCTTTAAGAAAGGAGACAAGTTCCAATGTGGAAATTATAGAGGAATATCACTACTGTCCACAAGCTATAAGATACTATCCGCAGTATTACTAAATATACTAAAACCATATTCAGAAGACATATTAGGTGACTACCAGGCGGGTTTTAGACAAAATAGATCAATAATAGATCAGATATTTATCAGATATATATCAGATATATATCAGATACTTATAATATAGTAACATATAAAGGCAGGAAATCAGACCCCTTCCACATAACATCTGGCTTGAAACAGGGTGATGCACTATCGCCGCTACTCTTCAATCTGGCTCTAGAGAAAGTTGTAAGGAAGATAAAGGAGGAATGTGATATTGGAGGAACATCCAAGCTGCTTGGTTATGCAGATGATATAGATATTATAGGGCAAAGTGAACAAAAGACATTGGAAATATTGACTCACTTAAAGGAAAAAGCCCAATAGATGGGGCTGGTTATCAACCAAGATAAGACAGAATATATGGTAATTTCAAGAGACGGAATGGCTAAAAACTCTGGCCACATACAAATAGATAATATGACCATTAAAAGAACGGAAACATACAAATACCTGGGTACAATCTTCAACTGCTCCAACATCATAAGGGAAGAAATACAAACTAGAATCAACTCTGGAAATAAGATATACTATGCACTACAACATCTACTAAAATCAAAGGCGCTATCTCGTACCACCAAAATCACAATATACAAACCACTGATCAGACCAGTTGTGCTGTATGGCGCTGAAACCTGGAGTACAACGAAAGGAGACGAAGCCTTGTTACAAACCTTTGAGAACAAAATTTTAAGACGCATCTTTGGACCCATTAGGGATACACAAAGTGGAGAGTGGAAAAGAAGAAGTAACAAAGACATTTATGATCTGTTTAAGTCCCCGCTAATCACTGGTATCATGAAGGCTAATAGACTACAATGGCTGGGGCATATAGAAAGAATGGAAGATAATAGGGAAACAAAACTCGCTTACACTCAGGAAATAAATGACCGTAGACCCCGAGGTAGACCAAGAAGACGGTGGAGAGATAATACATGTACAGACCTACAAGCACTTGGAATCAACGACTGGCAAGAGAAGGTCCACCAGAGAGACGAATGGAGACGGATTGTATCTGCAGCAAAGAACCTCAATGGCTCGGAAAGCTGAAGAAGAAGACATCCTTAAGATTCCTATTAATTATTAATATCCATCTGTCCCTTTACAGATTTGATGTGTTATTATTTGCTGATGTAGAATTTGTACCGTGACATCCATCCTGTCTTTTGTATTATATATCGTTGAAACGTGAACATTTGTTATTGTTTGCTACCGAATGCTTTATAGCCGCAAGTTCATCTGATCCGTTGTAATGTGTTCTCGATCCGCCGATGCAGGTTTTTTTTTTTTTTTTTGCGCTCGCTCGCTTTGAACTCAAGTGTAGTCCATACATACTACGTCTAGTAGCGCTGGACCGAATTTTGCGTGTGGATTAACAGTGTCCCTCGCCATTATGCGAACCCACTCCGCCTTCAGAGGTACTTGGTTTTCACGCTCCCAAGTCAATGACGATAGGTCAAAATTTTAGTCCAACTGTCCGGCGTAGGGGTTGAACCGCTTACCTCGGCATCAGTGCACCGGATGTTTAAAAACAGGTGTTCTTATCCATTCGGTCATGCTGACCTACTAATGCAGGTTTATTAACGTTTATGTGTCAATAAACATAGGAGAAGTAGTTACAGCGCCTACCTCGTGCTCCAAAGTTTGTGAGTTCGATTCGAGGCCACGTCATTCGGTTCACGAGTGTAACATTCTCGGAGATGCCCGGGGGTAGTCGCTGATTCTACGGAGTTCCCGCTCTGTGTGCCGGTATCGGCAGAACGCTCGGCTTAAAGAAACCGAGTCACATTGGACAAAACCCATTGCAATGAAGTCGATCCTCTAGCGTGTTAAAAACCCCAGTTGTTGGTCAGTATATACAGACACACCTCCGTCTGCCTGGGTACCGTGTTTGTGCCTGCAGACATTGAAGTACTTAAAACCCGAGGAGGAAACATTAACCACATCCGCATAATACCAACCAGTCCACATGTGATGTGCTGAATCATGACCTGGTTACATTCTGATATGCCTCTCTGCAGATGCGACGTTCTAGTACCTAACTTGCACACCCCGAAGTTATTTGAATTTGGAGAGAAGCTTTGTAAGTACAGTCCCCGTAGTAATGGTATTTTGTTACCGGGCCGGGAGAACAGGCCTTCTCTACACCAACCACTCTAGCATAAATGCAGTTCCTTTGTAAGGCTCAGAGTGCATCAGAAGTAAGAGATAAGGATTAGTCTGTGAGAAAGTTCACAACTAACAAATTAACCGGTCAAACAATTAACCAACAAAATAATCAACCAACCAACCAACATACCAACTAACCAACTAACCTACCAACCAGTCAATCAATCAACCAACAAACCAACCAACCAACCAACCAGCTAACCAACCAACCAGTCAAACAATTAACCAACAAAATAATCAACATACCAACCAACCAAATAACTAACCAACCAGTCAATCAATAAACCAATAAAACAGTGAACCAACCAACCAACCAGTGAATCGATCAACCAACAAAACAGTCAACCAACCAACCAATCAGTCACTCAATCAACCAACCATAACCAACCAACTAACCAACCAACAAGTCAATCGATCAACCAACAAAGCTGTCAACTAACCAACCAACATTCAAACCAACCAGTCAATCAATCAACCAACCAATCAACCAACTAACCAACCAACCAGACAATCAATCAACCAACAAAACAATTAATCAACCAACGAAGATACCAACCAACCAGTCAATCAATCAACAAACAAAACAATTAACCAACTAACCAACCAACCAGTCAATCAAACAACCAACAAAACAATTAACCAACCAACAAACATACCAATCAACCAGTCAATCAATCAACCCATAAAACAATTAACCAACTAACCAACCAACCAGTCAATCAAACAACCAACAAAATAATTAATCAACCAATAAACATACCAACCAATCAACTAACCAACCAACCAGCCAATCAGTTAACAAACAAATTAATTCATCAACAAACCAACTAACCAGTCAATCAATCAACCAACAAAATAATCACCCAATCAACCAACCAACCAAACAAACAGTCAATCAATCATCTAACAAAACACCAACAATCGAATCAACAGACCAACAAACCAACTAATTAACCAACCAACCTGTCAATCAATCATCCAACAATCGACTAACCAACCAATCAACCAACCAACCAACAAAATCAACCAATATACTAACCGCCTAGCCAACCAACCAACATACTAACCAACACACAAACCAACCAATCAAGCAATCAACCAAACAATCAACCAACCAACCAACATACCAACGAATTAGCCAACCAACCAACATACCAACCAAAATACCAATCCACCAACCAACCAACTAACATATCAATCAACCAACAATCCAACCAAAAACGTACCAACCAACATACCAACCACCCACCATATCAACCAACATACCAACCAACAACCAACCAACAAACATACCAACCAACCAACCAACATACCATCCAACATGCTAACTAAAGAACCAAACAACATACCAACAAACATACCACCCAACTAACAACCAATTAACCAACATACCAACCAACAAACATACCAACCAACCAACAAATTAACAAACCAATCAGTATACCATCCAACATACCAACCAACCAAAAAACCAGTCTATAAATCTACAACCAGTAAATCAACCAACATACCAAACAACTAGCCAACCAACCAACATACCGATCAATCAACATACCAACCAAAATACCAACCAACCTCACAAAGGCATTCCATTTGGTCAGTCGTGAGGGTCTGTTCAAAGCACTAAAGAAGATTGGCTGCCCACCAACTCTTCTGTCCATTGTGGAATCGTTCCACACAGGCATGAAGGGTATAATCAAGTTTGATGGCTCAACTTCAGAAGAGTTTGAAATCAAGAGTGGAGTTAAGCAAGGTTGTGTACAATCCCCCACCCTCTTTGGGATATACTTTTCACTTCTACTGAAATATGCCTTTCGTGATCAGGATGACGGTATATACATTCACTCACGCTCAGATGGTGGCCTCTATAATGCTCAGAGATTGAAGGCCAAGACCAAAATTAGCAGGGTACTAATCAGAGAGTTGCTTTTTGCGGATGATGCTGCGATTACGACCCACTCTGAGGAAGAATTACAACATCTACTATCTGCATTCTCCAATGCTTGTTCTGAATTTGGTTTAACAATTAACAAAAAGAAGACACAGATTATGTCATAGGGTGCACATGGTGTACCATCAATCTTTATTGACGACGCCGAACTGGAGATAGTAGACCATTTTACATATCTAGGATCAGAGGTAAATAGCAAATTATCCCTTGATCAGGAAATCAACATCAGGATTGGCAAGGCAGCAACAAAAATGAACATGTTAGCAAAAAGAGTCTGGGAAAACAGGAAGCTTACTGCCAAAACAAAAGTCCTCGTCTACCAAGCCTGTGTCCTTAGTACTCTTCTTTATGGCAGTGAAACCTGGACAACTTACTCA
Source organism: Cepaea hortensis (assembly GCA_963921405.1). Taxonomy (NCBI): domain Eukaryota; kingdom Metazoa; phylum Mollusca; class Gastropoda; order Stylommatophora; family Helicidae; genus Cepaea; species Cepaea hortensis. The sequence goes on along the minus strand of OY992879.1, from coordinate 139,146,173 downwards.
CGCCAAGAGAAACGTTTACACAGCTTTCATATTCGGTGCCTGCGAAGAATACTTGGTATTAAGTGGCAAGACAAAATCACAAATACTGAAGTATTGGGAAGATCAGGTTGTGTGACGGTGTATTCCATGCTCAGTCTTCGTAGACTTAGATGGATAGGACACGTTAGGAGGATGGATGATGGTAGAATACCAAAGGACATTTTTATTGGTGAATTACAGACGGGTAGGTGATCTCAGGGTCAGCCTCTACTACGATACAAAGATGTGTGTAAGCGGGACATGATTGATACAGGCATTGATAATGCACATTGGGAGCACGTCGCCGCTGAACGTGTTACATGGAGGGCAACTATCAGAAATGGAATAAAGACAAAGGAGAAAATGATTGCAGATAAAGCACACACAGAGCGTGAGAGACGTAAGATGGTGCAAAATGGTGGAAATGACCATGTTTTCACATGCACCTATTGTGGGCAAACATTTGCAGCAAGAATTGGCCTTACCAGCCACACTCGCCGCCGCCATGGATCGTAGTTATGTAGCCTTTTTGAAGCACAATGTACCAAACTATCGTCTGTCAAGACGGAAAGGTGCCAATGAATGACCAACCAACCAACATACGAAACAAAACATACCAACCAAGATACCAACCAACACACCAACCAACATACCAACCAACTAACATACCAATCAACTAACATACCAGCCGAAAAACCATATCAACCACCCAACACACCAAACACCCAACACACTAACCAACCAACATACCAACACACCAATAACCAACCAACATACCAACACCCAACCAACATACCAACCAACAAAAAAACATCCAACCAACATACCAACCAATAAACATACCACCCAAGCAACAAACAAAACATAAACTAACTAACAAACATACCATCCAACCAACGAACTAACAAACCAACCAGATTACCAATCAACATATCAACCAGTCAGCATGCCAACCATCGTACCAACATACCAAAAAAACGCGAGATATAAGATGGCGAAAAATTACCGCCTACGATTATCGGCATGGCACATGATGATGATGATTTTCGTAACATTTCCATGAAAGATGTGAAACTGTGGCTAGTGACTGATACAGTGACATGCTGGTATACAAACTGAAGCCCGCGATACGATCGAAGAGCCCGGTACTTCTCTGAAAAGAAGTAGTGTTGCTGCACGACAACGCCCGCCCTCAGACTGTTGCGCAGCGCATACAGTGGATATACCACGTGCTCTGAAATTTGATGACTTGAAACATACAGCAACAAGTCCAGACTTGACCCCATCAAATTTTCTCTTGCTTGGACCCTTGCAGGTAACAATGAAATAATAGAGGCGATGCAAAATTGGTTTAAAGCCAAAAAAAAAAAAAAAAAACTTGTTCATATACGTCATCAACAAGCTAGTGGACATGTGTACCAAGCGTGCTGACAGGCAAGAAGACTATGTTGAGTCATAACACACACAATTTCTAGTACGCACTATTGTCACACACACACACACACACACACACACACACACACACACACACAAACAAACACACACATACATACACACACAAACACATACACAAGAACAGCTATTCGTAAAATATTTGTTGTTTAATTCCCTCCCTTCGTATTTTCATGTCGTTTCTTTTTTAAATGTAATTGCAACAGTGAACGTTCGTTGTTTGTCTGCTAACGAAGGTTTCAGCCCCAATGTCACTTGTGATTGTGATATAGTAACGCTGTTCGATCCCAGCCTCTCGTGTTCGTTGTATCACCACTAGTAGAGATAGGGGAAGACATTCATTCATTCATTCAATCATCCATTCATTCATTCTTTCAGTAGCATGTCCTTTGTAGACCCTCGCTCCCATAAACCTTCAGGAAAACCTCTCGATCATAAGCAAGATGTCCCGTGTCCCATACACCCATCTGGAGATCATCCGCCTCATCCTGCGCCCATCTTCTCTCTGGCCTTCCTCTTCCTCTCTTCCCGGGCATACGCCCCTCCATTATTGTTCTCTCCAAACTTTCATGACGTTTCAAGTGACCAAAATATTTCAGTTATCTTTGTCTTATCGTCTTTAATAGCCAACCTTCTTCAATATTCAACTCTTGTCGTATGGGTGCATTTGTTCTTTTCTGCATACAAAATATTCTTGGAAAATGTCTATAGCATTTATATTCAACGACATGTATGCGCTGTTCAGTTTGGTTAGTAAATGTCCAGGTCTCACGGGCGTATGTTGCAATGGGAAAGATGCATGCAGCGTAAGAAAGATTCTTGACAGTCTTGTGTCATGGCATGGAAGGGGGTCAAAACATGAATTGATCCACACAGTCCGAGATCGCAATTTGTTGAGAGGCATGATCACCCATGCTAGCCGGCAAGGTACTGGATGCTGATGATGGGTGAGTGCACTGAACTGCGTTTTGACGGAGGGTGAGCTTTCCCTATTACCACTGTCCCTCGCCGTTAAGTAAACCCTAATCCGACTTCATTGGTACTTGTAATTCACGTCCCCAAGTCAAAGACCGGAAGTTAACATTGAAGTCCAACTTACCTGTGTGTGGAATGAACCCACTATGCCGCGGTCACTTGAGCAAGTTTTAGCGCGAATGCACTAAACCTCTCGGCCACGTCGGTCTCCATCTATGTGTCTATACACATATCGGTTGTTTGTAAAGTCTCACTACACTTTATGTGAAGATTAGATATGAAAAATGTGATGTCATCAAAAATGTGCTAACAAATTCATTAAATTAGTTACAATAGTCACTACTTTTGGTCTAACGCTGTTTTGGGTAATCTGGAAAGTACCAATGAAGTATTCATTATAACTTATTCAACAAATTTCTAATCGTAATGCGATGAGAAGTTTGTTTATCAGGAAATCTTGCTATACATCTCTGAACAACCTTCCTTGTGTATCGACCGCCATTTCGAAACACTTTAAACAAAAAATGCTTTCATCTGTTGATAACACCATTCAGTTTGAGTGCAAAGAATTACTCTAGCAAACGACAGTCATTCGCTGCATATTGCTTCACGATGGACTGAGGAGCACATTTTTTTTAATGATAACATGTACTTAATTTTCCACATTTGTTCTACATACAAAGTGTAGTGAGACTTTACAAACACCCGGTATATTTTCCACATCGTTTCCTAAACGAACGTACGCGAATCACATATTGTACGTACCTGGCACAAACAACTATTTGTATACAGAAACTAAAAAAAAAATCTAGGTCAAATCCCACGGGCATCATTTCATATTCACGCCTGGTCCACGGGGACAAGACACAGCCATTAATTCGGTGTATTATTGTTTGGATATGACGTACCTTGTCCAAAATATGAACCGCGTTTGTAATTTCTGATATTTGCATTGCTTTATAGAAGATGTGTAGTTTTTATGAAATCTAATTGGATTTCCTAAAACATAAAAACGAATGACAAGAATTGCTGAAATTGAGGATATAGAGGGAAAACACGAGGATGAATTTATTTTGGTTAGATATAAAACGAAAGCGAAAGTAATCTATCGGGAATTTGAATCAAGAAGCAGATTGGAAGATTAAATATAATATATATGATATGTGGTCGCTAAGGTAACATTGTGGCTAACCTCCGGTACGGTGGACATGGGTTTAAATTAACACACACACAGATTGTAACGGGTATTTACATTGACCAACTGTTTAATCTACGTCGTTTGAAACATTAACACACACACACACACACACACACACACACACACACACTGATTGTAAGAGGTGTTTACATTGACCATATGTTCACTTCACGCCCTTTAATAACATAAACACGCACACATTTTAAAAAATGTTTGCATTTCCCGGTTATTCCGGATCAATATGGCGGGCGATCCGCTAACGTCTTGGCATGTTTTTTGCTTCTGGCTACGGTTTACGTAGGCATTTTCTTCACTTTGGTCTTAGAGTAATATGGTTCCATAGTCCAGCTACTGAATTGAGTGCTGAGTGCAACACTGTGAGCTTTGGATTTAATGTAAAATGCTTTTTTTTTTCATCTGTCCACGGTGATTATATATTTATCCGTCATCGCCTTTAAACAAAAATGAGTGAGTATTAACAAACGGGCGCTATTTTCAATGTCGCAACTGCAAAGGCTGATCTTACTGTGTCTAAATTGAAGGATGGGTGGAATAAACTCTTGCCTAAACCTATTGACGAAAACTGAAGGAACTGAGACTGTTAGTGCTGGCGAAATTTTACAACTGTGCAACAATGTAGGACTAAACAGTTAAAATATTACGCCAGAAAAAGTAACAGATTGGTTGGAATGTGACAAAATGGATGGAGGCGTAGACATTTTTAACGATGATGAAATTGTTTCTAATGTGGCTATCATTGAAGAAGAAGAAACTGATGCCAATGAAGGATCATTTCTTAACCAAAAACCTACAACTAGCTACTAAGAAGCAGGAAAACTGTTACCAAAGTGCTTCGACTGGTTTGAAATCCAAGAGGAGGTAAATGCAACACAAATCCTGCTTCTGGGTAAGATACCGAACATCCAGCGCAAAACTCTCGAGCCTCAAAGACACAGAAAGAGACGACAGATTATTTTAAAGTAACGTAGGTTTATAGTATTACAATGCATTTCTGGACGACATTACTACACTTAAAGTGAAGTTTATATTGATCGTTTTGTGAAATTAAATACAATATGTATGTATTATTGTATTATCCACTTTTAACAGATTTTACTTTCATTTTCGGCCCAAGTATATATATATATATATATATATATATATATATATATATATATATATATATATATATATATATATAGAGAGAGAGAGAGAGAGAGAGAGAGAGAGGGGGGGGGGAGAGATTCTGTCTATAAAAGTATGGGGCTCGAACAACATTCAAAGTACACCTCAAGGCGTGGGGAAGAATCCTATACTAACTTTCCTTTACCTTCCTATTGCACACCTAGGCTGGAAAGGACACGAGGAAAGAAACTGTCCTAAAATATGTCAAGGCCTAATCAATAACACTCCAACTGCAATATCTCCAGTAGGACTACCTGTCCCTTTAAACACACTACATCAAGCTGCATTTTTTCAGTAACAAAACTGACACAACGTTTCACTTGAGGTCTGCATGGCCGAATGGGTAAAAGCGCTGGTTCTTAAACATCCTGTGTGCTGGTGCCGATGTAGGTTCAATCCCTACACCGGTCAATGAGACTAAAATGTTGACTTCTCGTCTTGGCTTGGGGACATAAATTACAAGCACCTCTAAAGTCAGAGTGGGTTTGTCTGATGGCTAGGGACACTGGTAATAAGGAAAGCTAATCCACACGCAAAAATCAGTCCAGAGCACTAGAAGACGTAATACGTGTATGAACCACGCTTGAGTTTAAAGCGAGAGAGATAACAAAAAAGGTTTTACTACTATCACATTTCTGAACTATTGTCATGTTATCAAAGTGCGTCAGAGGTATCTTTCTTCCCTTCCTATTCCTGTTTTAAAACAAATAACTTCCCTGTGTTTCAGCCACCCATGTTTACTTCTCGTTGTTTGATAACATAAACAAACATAGATTTAAAAAAGGCGTTGCATTTCCCGGCTGTTTTCACACGCGCCTTGTTTTGCTCTGGAGAATCTCAGCAGCCCGCCAGATTTTCGCTGTTCTGCCAGCCAGATCCTTAAAAACAGCGGCCAAATGTGCTGTTTACAACATTAAAGTAAAAATGGGTTTTTACAATGTTCGCATGTGAGGTAAGGAGTTAAACTGTGGTAGAAACACGTTTACATTTTCTATCGTTCAGAACAAGTCCAGTAAGTAGAGGATGCTTTCACAGGCCGCATGCACGCTAGGCATAAGATGCAAGACCCACATTTTCATAGGCCAGTCGGCACTCGCAGAATTTCGTGGCCTATATCACACCGACTGGCCGAGGGGTTACAACACTTTCTCCGTAATCCCGTTTATCACGCAGAGTATCGTAGTAGGGCGAGAGCTGGGAGCGGTTCGACCCCCGCTGGTGACTTGCGGGATAACTGAGCCGGCCGCTCAGAAAGCAATGGCAAACTACTGAGCGTAATCTTGCCAAGAAATCAACATACAGCTGAAAGATGCTGATGTTGACAGTGATGTCCTGTAAAGGATATGCAAAAACATATCACACCGGCGGCTTTAACCTTCCAAGACATTTCCTGGTACCCAATTTAGGTTGGGTCAACTTGGGAGTCCAGGTTAATTTTTTAAGATCCGTCTTGATGAAGGTTCGAATCCACGACCACAGGAACGGCAGCAAGCCTCCAACCAATGCGCTACCACGGCTCCTCGACATATGACTATAGACCCGTATTGTGATAGACCCGTGGACACTCGGTGGTTGATGTGGTCTGTGTCACCCCGGCTGCATTCACCTCCCAAGACGTGCCCTGGTACCCATTGTAGACTGATTGACCTGTCAGTTCAGTCATTTAACTGATTAAATGCCATGGGATGATTAATTGTCTTAGGCGACTTCCCATATATGCCATGAGCTTAAACACATGCTTTCATATGGCTAGAATCACAGCATTATACCAACGTGTTTGTACTAAGTGATTCAATGAGTATGATTCGGAAGGGATCTGTACGTAGTCAGGGGACTTATTCGCAGCGGAAGTCCTTTGTCACCTTCATCTTCGTCCCAGACATGCGGGAATCGAGGGAAATGAGCGAGCTGACAAACTGGCTGGCTCTGCATCCCCCTGCAGTTGGCCAGCTCACGGATCACGCCGATGTTATTAACATCTTTAAAGAGATGTCTGGAACAGAGGACGTCAGTGAATCCACACCGTTGTCCAGGATGAGAGACTTCGGAGTAAGAATTGGCATGGCCAGATACGAGAGGTACATCGGGAAAACGAGGTGCCTCGTCAACCAACACAGAACTGGCACTATTAGCCACCGGACGCTGATGCATATGCTGGGGGAGGATCTGAGCACCTATGGACCTGTCCAGAGTACAGTGACGATACCCCAACTGATAACTGATAACCTTATGCAACCCCCTTTAATGTTATGATATATAATACAACATGTCTGCTGCAATATTCAGTCAATCAATCAGATGCCATCTCCACAATGAAGGTTGGCTGCAATGGATCTCCAACACTGTCTGGCTCTCGCCTTGACTGTACATTCTGTCAGATTGATGTTCGTCCATCCCTTGATGTTATCTTCCAACTTGTATCGTTGTCTACCTCTTGTTCGCTTGTCCTCAGCCTTGTCTTCCAGTACGGTTTTTATAGGAGTACTAGCTGACCCGGCCCGGCTTCGCCCAGTCCTTGGTGGGGAGCATCTCATTTAATTCATATAAGTAGTCATATAAGTTCCCGTTCCCGTTACCGACTGTCTGTCTGTCTGTCTGTCTGTCTGTCTGTCTGTCTGTCTGACCCGGCCCGGCATTGCCCAGCTCCTGGTGTGGAGCATCTCATTTAATTCATATAAGTAGTCATATAAGTTCCCGTTCCCGTTACCGACTATCTGTCTGTCTGTCTGTCTGCTTGTCTGACTGTCTGTCTGTCTGTCTGTCAAATAGACCCATCCCTCTGTCTCTCCCTCGTCTATCCCTCCCTCCCTCCCTGTCTATCTGTCTGCCTACCCGTCCCTCCGTCTCTCCCTCCGTCTCTCCATCCCTCCCTCCCTCCCTCCCTGTCTGTCTGTCTGTCTGTCTGTTTGTCTATCTATCTATCTCTGTCTGTCTGTCTGTCTGTCTGTCTAATAGACCCATCCCTCCGTCTATCCCTCCCTCCCTCCCTGTCTTTTTGTCTATCTATCTATCTATCTATCTATCTATCTATCTATCTATCTATCTATCTATCTATCTGTCTGTCTGTCTGTCTGCCTGACCCGGCCCGGGTTCGCCCAGTCCCTGGTGTGGAGCATCTCATTTAATTCTGAGTAGGTAAGAATCCGCTCTGCCTTCAAAATGTTGACGTGAAGATTTTCTTCCTGCAGCTGCTTCTGTATTTGTTGATCAGTAAGCTCCATTTTTAGCCGCTTGACCACCCATCTGACTGTGTTTGAATCAGTGTTTCTGATTCTGGTGTCTTGGTCCTCCTTCCTCTCACAAGTTTTTGTGTTCGTCTGTGGGTAGTCGTCGCTCTTCTTATTGGTAGTTTCATTGACTGTAGGTTCAGATACTTTATTACAACTTGCATGCAGACTCTCCAAAGGCAGGTTCGTCTTCTTGATAGTCTGGTCGGTTTTCTCACTATGCATCTTGGAAGCTGCTTGTTTCTTTGTGCTATTACGACGTGCCATTTCCCCCCCCCCCCCCCGCTGCTTGAAATGTGTAAGGCGTCTTGGCTTGATAGCGCTGAGAAGTGCTGTCAAACGAATCGTGTCGATATGATGGCGGAAAACACTAAATATGCGATGATATTGTTCAACATCTTTTAGATAACTTCTTAAGTATAGAAAGATGAGTTACAATGTTATGCATTATGCATTATTTTTATGTAAACTTTGAAAATGTCTAAAAGATTGTATCATTATTTATTATAACTCATATGCCGGTATATAACTATAGACAAAGAGTTTATAAATCTTTGAAAACGATACAACAATATGACTATAAGTTATACAACAATGTTATTAAAAGTTATGCCCCTTGAAATAACTTTTTCTAGAGTTAAGTCCCTTAGCTAATGTGTAGTCACGTCATTTTCTTCCCTTTCCCTAGCGTTTTGGTTCGGGGATTCTTTCATCATCATCATCATATATTTACGTACGTATTTTGGGAGGGGGAGGAGGGAGGTGGAGGAAGAAGGAAAAAAAACTATGACAGTTGACAGCTCTGGAATGAAAGTAAGGCGTGTAGAAAATTTCATCTCAATCGGATGGGCCGTTAGCGAAAAAATAAAGGACATACATATTTACATACATACATATTTACATACATACACTTTGATTTATATATATAGATTATATCTTTTAACGTGGCTGAAATATTTCATTTGCCTCTTTTTCATTTCTTTCATCAACTCTCTTTTCATTCCCAGTTTTTCTAGAACCTCTGTATTTGCTTCTTTTTGTTTCCATGAAATACGACATGTTCGTCTGTATCACCACATCTCCATGGCCTCTATTCCAATTTCTAGTAGCTTGTTCAATGTCTAGCTGCCATATTAACAACTTTAAAGTCAAAACTGTTTGCCGCCATCTAGTTTTATTTGGTCGAAACCTACTTTATATTTGCCACTGAATCTGTTAAAAAACCAATATTAGTCTGGCTGTTGATTGGAAACCATGGTCACCAGGCTTTCAGACGAGAGTCTAGCCACAATACTACCTCGGGTGTCTTTCTTGAGAACAAACATCAATATTTCCCAATGGCAGAAGATGAATAGATCTTACATTCATGGTTTCATAACTGGGTTTGCCTTATGCAGTAATGTGTGGCTGCTGGTTTTCTAGTGACTGCCGCTTCCATCGACGATGAACTGTATTCTTCGTGGCGGACTTTTGTTTGGGCATTCTGGCAGCGGCATAATGCACGATATACTTGTGCGGGCTTTCGGTTTGTCGAGACTCTTGTCTGTTCCACTGTTCGCATGGGGGAGTGAGGAGCAGTTTATGTGATATTCACTGGCACAGGTACGGAGCATTATGGGGAAACCTTATGCCGTAATGTTGGAACCATGACTAACGACTAACTAACTAGATCTTTACTTCTACAGAAGAAGCGTGGTTTAAATTCCTGAGATTTTGAGATGATTTCATAAGAGTTACTATCTCCCATTTATCCCATCGGAACTCCCTAAAGTTTGGGCTAATGATTTGTTTTCCTTGGGGCGCAAGGATGAGCCCGTGCGAGGGACCAATTTAGAAAGGGACCATACGCCCATATTTGGTTATGGATTTATTTCTCTTCCACTCTCTTTGCGCTCTGTTAGTTTATCTTGCTCTCTGTCGCTCCCTTTCGTTCTCCTTCTTTATCTCTGTGTAATTCTCTGTTCAAATATCTCTCTCCTCCTCTCTCTACCTTCCTTCTTCACTTAGTGTATCCCATTGTCATAGTCTCCCTCTCACGCACACATATTCTCTCTCTCTCTCTCTCTCTCTCTCTCTCTCTCTCTCTCTCTCTCTCTCTCTCTCTCTCTCTCTCTCTCTCTCTCTTCCCCCTTAATAATAGAGATAATAATAATAATAACAAAACCCTAGTATAACAGCCAGTCCCCTTTTGTTAGGCCAGTATATTCCACATGGCTAATAACAAGTGTCAGACCATTATCTAATATTATTGTGTCGTGTAGTTTTGATGTTCGCATTTTGCCCATGCCTTTATAATGCATATCTTTTATATTGTTGCTGTTCTTTGTTAGCCTTGAATGATGTGTGAATGAAATAATGTATGAAAGAGAGTGATAGAAGGGCAGAATGTTAGACGGGCCTGCGTGCCCAATTCTTAACCCTTTGAAAATAAAGTTTGTTCGTTCGTTCGTTCTCTCTCTCTCTCTCTCTCTCTCTCTCTCTCTCTCTCTCTCTCTCTCTCTCTCTCTCTCTATCTCTCACTTTCTCTCTCTCCGTTTCTTCCTATCGTTCTCTTTTGCTCACACTTTCGCCATCTTGTTCTCTTTTTGTTGCTAGTTCTTTGTTTCAACTTTGTCCGCTTGAGCTTGTTGATATCTCCACAGAGTGTGTCCTTACATGACTTGTGTGTATGCGAGATGTTGAACACACCTGCAGCAAATGTTTAACTTTCATGTTACCAGACCCAGAGTAACATACATCAGTGTCTCCTATCTTTAGTTTATTAAACATGTGCTATTTCAGCCTGTTGTTTACTGCGTAGTCTGAACATCGTAACTTGTACTTTTAGCTGGAATTAGTAATATGCATCATCATTCTGGTGGCCCGAACTCTCTGAATTCCATTTGGTCCTTTAAATACTTCTTACACATCGCTTGGCCTGATCATAAAATACACCTATATCCGGCTGAGGTGATTTTCCAGCTTCCTTTGCCAGTCTGTCGACCTCTTCATTTCCAAACATTTTGCCTTGTGAAGGAATCTTTTGTATACACAGACACATACACACACAGACATACACACACACACACACACACACACAAACACACACACACACACTCAAACGAGAATTTGACAATAAGCTTGACTAGAACACGATCACAAGTAACAGAATTTCAGGTTCAATTTTTACACAACAATATGCAACTGACAGTTTCAACTATTATATAACAATATATACCATACGGGGAGCAAAGAATAGTAACACTGTTGCCTACCATGCACGTCGTAAGAGGCGACTAAGGAGGATATGGTTCCGTCGCCCTGCTACTGAGTGAGTGCGTGACGCGACACTGTGAGCTGTGAATTTCGCGTGGAATGCTTTTGCATCTGTCCAGTTGTTATTCGCGTGAACTGCATGTTCGAAACGATGACGGCCGGCTGTTGCTGGATTGACTGGTTTGCCTTTTCAGTTCACGAGTGCATTTTTCAGGAGACTCCTGGTAGTCGTCGCTGTAGCTACGGAGTTCGTGCTTTGTGCGGCGCTTTCGGTGGGTCGCCCTGCAGAAAGATACCGAGCCATATGGGATAAAACCCCGGTCAATGAAGTCTTTCTGGTGACTGCCGTTTTCATCGACGATGAACTGTATTTTTCTTGGAGGACATTTGTGTTGGCATTCTGGTGGCGGCATTATGCACAGTGTACCTGTGCGGGCTGTTGGCTTGCCGACACTCCTGTCTATTCCATTGTTCACATGGGGCAGTGAGGAGCATTTTGTGATATTCACTGGCACAGGAACGGAGGAATATGGGTACGACCCGTTGCCGTGAAGTTGGAACCGTGACTAACTAACTAACTAACTAATATAACAATATACAACTGACAGTTTCAACTATTATATAACAATATACAACTGACAATTTCAACTATTATATGACAATATACAACTGACAGTTTCAACTATTATATAACAATATGCAACTGACAGTTTCAACTATTATATAACAATATTCAACTGACAGTTTCAACTATTATATAACAATATACAACTGACAGTTTCAACTATTATATAACAATATACAACTGACAGTTTCAACTATTATATAACAATATACAACTGACAATTTCAACTATTATATAACAATATACAACTGACAGTTTCAACTATTATATAACAATATACAACTGTCAGTTTCAACTATTATATAACAATATACAACTGAAAGTTTCGACTATTATATAACAATATACAACTGACAGTTTCAACTATTATAAAACAATATACAACTGACAGTTTCAACTATTATAAAACAATATACAACTGACAGTTTCAGTTTTCATTAACTATGTTGCAATTTTCCAGAAACGAATGTTGCACATTCCGTGGACGTCAGAGTAACCAACAATGATTGTCTAGAAGGGGCTAATGAAATTAGAACATTATATACAACTGTAAGACAGAGTCAAACACTATTCTTGGGATATGCAAGGAGAAGAAAGGCATTAGAGAACATAGTGACAACTGGAAACATCAGTAGGAAAAGAGGCAGCTGCCGACCTAGAGAAATGATGCTGCACAGACTGAGCCGGTGGCGTGGAGGAATATCATCAGCAGAGTTGATCCAGGACACCAAGGACCGAGATCTGTGGAGAGATATAAACGCCTACGTCACTTGACATGGCATATACAGGTGATGATGATGATGATGATGATTATGATGATGATGATGATGATGATGATGATGATGATGATGATGATGATGATGATGATGACGATGATGATGGTGATGATGATGATGATGATGATGATGATGATGATGATGATGATGATGATGATGATGATGATGATGATGATGATGATGATGATGATGATGATGATGATGATGATGATGATGATGGCAATGATAAATTAAAATTACGAGTACTTTACTTTACAAAGGTGTAGCCTTAAAGGCATCGTTTTTCTTGCCACGTATTCCATAACCCTGCATTGTAGTTTTCTACCATTAATGTGTTTTCCATTGTAATCGGCTGATTGTACTAGTTCATACATTCAAACACGCAATTGTTTAGCCTGTGGATTGGCCGGCGAAGCTACAATGGGGAAACTGTTGACACATTCCTACAGCAGCTGTTTAATTACTTTCTTGATTGCAGTCACAGATTGTGAAAACATGGCTTGGGCGTAAACGTTTACAACAGTAAGAAAAAAAATATGTCCCGAACCAGAAACTTGCAATGGCTCTGTCATGTGCTACAAGAATAATGTTGCATGCCTTTTTCAGGACGTTGCTATTAACCTCCAGGTTGTATGCAATTTTACTTTCAGCAGTTTGTCGTTGCTTTTTGCACGAGAAATCAGCGTGATGCATGCGCTAGAACCATTGCATTTTTGTAGGAGTGAATGCACGGAGGAATAGGTCTCTCTCTCTCTCTCTCTCTCTCTCTCTCTCTCTCTCTCTCTCTCTCTCTCTCTCTGTGTCTCTCTCTGTCTCTCTCTGTCTCTCTCTGTCTCTCTCTGTCTCTCTCTGTCTCTCTCTCTGTCTCTGTCTCTCTCTCTGTCTCTCTCTCTGTCTCTCTCTCTGTCTCTCTCTGTCTCTCTCTCTGTCTCTCTCTCTGTCTCTCTCTGTCTCTCTCTCTGTCTCTCTCTCTGTCTCTCTCTGTCTCTCTGTCTCTGTCTCTGTCTCTGTCTCTCTCTCTGTCTCTCTCTGTCTCTCTCTCTATCTCTCTCTGTCTCTCTCTCTGTCTCTCTCTCTGTCTCTCTCTCTGTCTCTCTCTGTATCTCTCTGTCTCTCTCTGTCTCTCTCTCTGTCTCTCTCTGTCTCTCTCTCTGTCTCTCTCTCTGTCTCTCTCTCTGTCTCTCTCTGTCTCTCTCTCTGTCTCTCTGTCTCTCTCTCTGTCTCTCTCTGTCTCTCTCTCTGTCTCTCTCTCTGTCTCTCTCTCTGTCCCTCTCTCTCTGTCTCTCTCTGTCTCTCTCTCTGTCTCTCTCTCTGTCTGTCTCTCTCTCTCTGTCTCTGTCTCTGTCTCTCTCTCTCTCTCTCTCTCTCTCTCTCTCTAAGTGGTTGATGAGCGCAGGATTCAAACCGTTGTCCGACCTCTCCTATGACATAATCAGAGAAGCCTCCTAGTGATTACACTAATTCGCCCGCTAGATCTAAGATAATGAAATGTAATTCTTTTTTTCTTGCGTTCGCTTGCTTAGAATTCAAGCGTAATCCTTATACGTGCCACTACTTCTTGTGCGCTGGACTGATTCTTGTTAGTGGGTTAGCTTTCCCTATTACCAGTGTCCCTCGCCATCTGGCGAACCAACTCTGACTTCTGAGTTACTGATAATTTTCGTCCTCAAGTCAAGGACGAGAAGTCAAAATTTTAGTCCAACTGACCGGTGTAGGGGATGAGCCCGCTACCTCGGCATCAGCACACTGGAAGTTTAAGAACAAGTGCTCTTATCAATTCTGTCATGCTGACCCCAAGGTAAGTAATTATAAACACACTGTAGTAAGAGCATAAATTACATTGTCATCATCTTCAAGTACCTTGTCGGCGGGCGTGGACGATCATGCGTCTTCATAAATTGTAATCTCCAACGCCATGGATTAATTCATGTGTTGACTTCCTTCCGTGCCTTGACACAAGACTGTCAATTATTTTCCCTTGCTATCTTCCCCTATCTCTCTTGGGTGGGTGGATGATTGTATATGAGTAAGGGTGTGTGGTTAAGGGATATTTGGTTGGGGGATGGGTGGATAGAGGATGTGTGGGTGGATGATTGTATATGAGTAAGGGTGTGTGGTTAAGGGATATTTGGTTGGGGGATGGGTGGGTAGAGAATGTGTGGGTGGGTAGAGGATGTGTGGGTGGGTGATTGTATATGAGTAAGGGTGTGTGGTTAAGGGATATTTGGTTGGGGGATGGGTGGGTAGAGGATGTGTGGGTGGGTAGAGGATGTGTGGGTGGGTGATTGTATATGAGTAAGGGTGTGTGGTTAAGGGATATTTGGTTGGGGGATGGGTGGGTAGAGGATGTGTGGGTGGGTAGAGGATGTGTGGGTGGGTGATTGTATATGAGTAAGGGTGTGTGGTTAAGGGATATTTGGTTGGGGGATGGGTGGGTAGAGGATGTATGGGTGGGTAGAGGATATGTGGGTGGGTGAGTATGTGTAGGTTAGGAGATGGTGGGGGATGTTTGTAGGGGTGGGCTCGGGATCTGTGAGTGGGCTGGGGGAGATGGGAGATTATGTGGGTGGGTGCGGAATTTGTGTGTGGGTAAGTGCGGGATATGTGAGTTGGTGGGGAGATGTGTGTGTGCGTGGGGGATGTGTGGCTGAGGAATGTGTGTTTGGCTGGGTGATTGGAGGTGTGTGGGTGGAGGAGGATATGTGGGTGAGTGATTGTTGGTGGGTAATGGGACGGGTAGAGGATATCTGAGTGGATGGGGAGATGTGTGTAGGTGGGTGGATGTGTGTGGGTGGGGGATGTGTGGGTTGGGGAATGTATGAGTGCTTGGGGTGTGGGTGGATGGGATGTGTGGTGGGTGAGAGGTGTGTGGGTGGGGAGATGTGTAGGTGTAGGGATGTGGTGGATGGGTGGGGGAATGTATGTGTGTGTGGGTTATGTGTGTGTTGGGTGGGGGAGTTGGAGTGAATGGGGGATGTGTGGGTGGGTGGTGGATGTGTCTCATAACATAGTAATATGCATTGTTTATGTTTACAAAATTCATTTGACAATGTTTTTTTCCTATGCACTGTTGATGAAAGAAAGATGAGTGATTGGAAGGGCCGAATGTAAGACGGGCTTGCGTGCCCAATTTGTTACCCTTTGAAAATAAAGTCTGTTCGTTCGTTCGTTCTTTCCACAAATCTTTCAGTTGTCATATGTGGCCGAAAAAGTATGAATGCCTCTTTCTAGTGTTTGTGATAAGTTGTCTTTGCGACATAACCTCCCTCAAATTCTTCAGGTTAATCATTTTGGCTGTTCAATAAAGTTTCAGTATTCTTCTATACAACCATATACAATGCTTCTGTTGATTTCCGCCTTGTTTGCTAATTGTTCTTTATTTGCAGCCATATGATAGAACTGGTTCTATGTAACATGCAAGAATTCTATTTCTTGCTTGCTTGCTTGCTTGCTTGCTTGTGTTCGTTGGCTTGAGCTCCAACGCGAAGTCCTGTATGTCGGATGAAGGCATCCTGTTATCCAACATCAGTGTGATGTCATACAGGACCTGAGGTTTGCGTGAGTATCTGTTGTCCCATGTCTGGTTTATTGGTGCGCAGACTGGTAGTTCCTCGCCGTACAGGCAGACACTCTCCGACTTCGGAGGAATCGGCGATCCTACTGACTTTAGTCAGGACTCCGAAGGGACCTGTTACCCAGGACGCTCGACGAGGACGCGTCAGTATATAACCCGGCCCTGGTGTCTGGGAAACACCTCTGCGTCCCAATTCTATTTCTAACATCCAATGAGAAGGTCTTATTGCATAAAATGTTTTTCATTTGAGATAATGCAGTTTTGGCTTCTTCTATTATGTTCTCTATCTCTGTAATGCACCTTTAATCGAAGTTAACATCCGATTTGAAAAATATATTAATGTGAAAGGCCATTTTTTATGCCTCGAATAATATGTCGTGCGTATATAATGCTAATCTCTCTCTCTCTCTCTCTCTCTCTCTCTATCTCTCTCTCTCTCTCTCTCTCTCTCTCTTCTCTCTATCTCTCTTTCTCTCTCTCTCTCTCTCTCTCTCTATATATATATATATATATATATATATATATATATATATATATATATATATATATATATATATATATATATATTCTTGTCTTCTTCGTCTTCAGCGTTCCGAGCCATTGAGGTTCCTTGCTCCAGATATAATCCGTCTCCATTCGTCTCTCTGGTGGACCTTTTCTTGCTAGTCATTGATTCCAAGTGCTTGTAGGTCTGTATATATATTATCTCTCCACCGCCTTCTTGGTATACCTCGGGGTCTACGGTCATTTATTTCCTGAGTGTAAGCATGTTTTGTTTCCCTATTATCTTCCATTCTTTCTATATGCCCCAGCCATTGTAGTCTATTAGCCTTCATGATACCAGTGATTAGCGGGGACTTAAACAGATCATAAATGTCTTTGTTACTTCTTCTTTTCCACTCTCCACTTTGTATATATATATACACACACACCCACCCACCCACCCACACACACACACACACACACACACACACACACACACACACACACACACCAATCAGTACTCAATGGGTGATGTGGTCAATATGAGGCCAGTCACCTTATCATTCCAGGATATTCCATGGCACCCTTTTGACCGAACACGAAGTCCAAATCAATTTTGTTAAAGGTCTGTGCCTAATGGGGATTCGAACACATCATCCCCATCTCTAGCCACCTCAACACCGCAATGATCAGTCAACAGTGGATTCTCAGTGAGAAGAAATAATTTGTGGTGGCTGCTGCATCGGAGGAATGGGCACTTCTGGGAATGTCCGATGTGCTTTAACGCGCTTCGACATAAGGAGGCCAGTTAGTTGGCGGGGCAGTTATCTCTCTAAATAAACACCTCAAAACTCTGTGACATGGCCACAGACGATTAAGAGTTGTCACATATAACCTTTCCCCCCATACTGCCTTGCAGGGTCGTTTTAGACCAGGGCTAGTTGAGTTAGCCATACACAACCTGGCGGAAGGCATGAGTAAGTTATTTCTCTATTTTCCCCTAGTTAACCATGTTTCAAAACAAATTTGTTTCAGTTAGCGAAGTTTATGTGAATTTCAATGAAATCATTTCGTCCAGTAGGGAGCAACCTGTGCTACAGATACTTATCATGCAACTATAAGCAAATTAAGTATTTAAAATATATTAAATGTTGGCGCTTGAAATGTCAGAACAATTATTCAGTAAGGAAAGCTAGAAAACATTAAGCAGGATATGGATGTAAATAATATAAATATATTAGATATTAGTGAAATGCGATGACCAGATTCTGGAGAAAAATATTTAGATAAACACTGAATTATTTACTATGGAGAAAAGGACTACAAACACTGGATTATTTGCCCAGGACGTAAGGACTACAAACACTGAAACATTTCTCAGGAGAAAAGGACTACAAACACTAAATTATTTACTCAGGAGGAAAGGACTATAAACACTGAATTATTTACTCGGGAGGAAAGGACTATAAACACTGAATTATTTACTCAGGAGGAAAGGACTATAAACACTGATTTATTTACTCAGGAGGAAAGGACTATAAACACTGAATTATTTACTCAGGAGGAAAGGACTACAAACACTGAATTATTTACTCAGGACAGAAGGACTACAAACACTGAATTATTTACTCAGGAGGATAGGACTACAAACACTGAATTATTTACTCAGGAGGAAAGGACTATAAACACTGAATTATTTACTCAGGAGGAAAGGACTATAAACACTGAATTATTTACTCAGGAGGAAAGGACTATAAACACTGAATTATTTACTCAGGAGGAAAGGACTATAAACACTTAATTATTTACTCAGGAGGAAAGGACTATAAACACTGAATTATTTACTCAGGAGGAAAGGACTACAAACACTGAATTATTTACTCAGGAGGAAAGGACGACAAACACTGAATTATTTACTCAGGAGGAAAGGTCTATAAACACTGAATTATTTACTCAGGAGGAAAGGACTATAAACACTGAATTATTTACTCAGGAGGAAAGGACGACAAACACTGAATTATTTACTCAGGAGGAAAGGACTATAACCACTGAATTATTTACTCAGGAGGAAAGGACTATAAACACTGAATTATTTACTCAGGAGGATAGGACTACAAATACTGAATTATTTACTCAGGACAGAAGGACTACAAACACTGAATTATTTCTCAAGAGGAAAGGACTACAAACACTGAATTATTTCTCAAGAGGAAAGGACTACAAAAGGAGATCTCGATAATGATTTCCACCCGTACGACGGGCAGTGGAATGTAAATGTTTTTCCTTGACTTCGAGGCGTAAATTACAAGTACTTCAGACGACCGAGTGGGTTCGCCTGATAGCTGGGAGACACTGGTAATAGGGAAAATGAACTCTCATTCAAATGTCAGTCTAGTGCACTCCCCCAGTAGTGGCAATTACTAGTAGTAGTACATGTGCTGACTATGCTCATGTTCAAAGCGAACGTAAGGGGAAAACAGCAAACATTTGTATTAAAAAGCAAACAATGTAAAATCATTTGGTTTAGTTTTATTCGTATAGGATAACATTCAGAAATTGTTTAAAAATACAACACTCTCGGCAAAGTAGTCTGTCATGGAGAAACGCATTACAGAGCTAGGGTCACTTCATAATCACCAGACTTAGCACCATATGACATCCCCAAAGTGAAGCCTGTACTCAAGGCAATCCATTTTACGCGGGTTACTGTAGTGGAATGGACAAAAAATGGCAGTTTTGATGGTGAAAATGGCAATCTAGTGATGTCTGGACACGGAAGGATGTCAAGTTACAGGAAAAGGCGCTAAAAGGTAATTAATAATTCAACAAGCGTTTTAGTTTGAGCTGCCTTATTTTATAGCCATGTCTTGTATTTTAGCGTGTAGCTTAGAGATATTCATGAGACAGTAATTCCAGTAATTATTGCTCGAGTCACAAGAGAAAATAGAGGTTAATCCGCAGCAGATATAGGCGAAAGGGTGTGAATTGCGATCATGTACACTGGATTGAAATATAACTAGGCGTGATGACTAGTTCTGTTATCGTTTGTATTTTATTTTGTATTAACTTGGTGTGGTTTATATGTATTTCACAGTATCGTCTTGTGTATGTATATATACGAGTATTGTGTTCATTACAATATGACAGACAACTGGATGACAGACGCGACTCCAAAGTGATGCCTAACAGACCTGATTCAATCCACCTACTCCAATGAGATACCTAACAGACCTGACTCAATCCACCAACTCCAATGAGATACCTAACAGACCTGTCTCAATCCACCAACTCCAAAGTGATGCCTAACAGACCTGTCTCAATCCACCAACTCCAAAGATATGCCTAACAGACCTGTCTCAATCCACCAACTCCAAAGATATGCCTAACAGACCTGTCTCAATCCACCAACTCCAAAGATATGCCTAACAGACCTGTCTCAATCCACCAACTCCAAAGATATGCCTAACAGACCTGTCTCAATCCACCAACTCCAAAGATATGCCTAACAGACCTGTCTCAATCCACCAACTCCAAAGATATGCCTAACAGACCTGTCTCAATCCACCAACTCCAAAGATATACCTAACAGACCTGACTCAATCCACCAACTCCAAAGATATGCCTAACAGACCTGACTCAATCCACCAACTCCAAAGTGATGCCTAACAGACCTGACTCAATCCACCAACTCCAAAGTGATGCCTAACAGACCTGACTCAATCAACCAACTCCAAAGATATGCCTAATAGACCTGACTCAATCAACCAACTCCAAAGAGAAGCCCAACAAATCTGACTCAATCTACCAATTGCAAAGAGGAGCCCAACAAATCTGACTCAATCCACCAACTCCAAAGAGGACCCCAACAAATCTGACTCAATCCACCAACTCCAAAGAGACGTCTAACGGACCTGACTCAATCCACCAACTCCAAAGAGGAGCCCAACAAATCTGACTCAATCCACCAACTCCAAAGAGGAGCCCAACAAATCTGACTCAATCCACCAACTCCAAAGAGGAGCCCAACAAATCTGACTCAATCCACCAACTCCAAAGAGACGTCTAACGGACCTGACTCAATCAACCAACTCAGAGGCATTGGGTAGCATACCAGATTCAATCCACTAACTCAAAAGGCATTGGGTAACAGACCTGACTCAATCCAGAAGCTGTAAGAGTACAAGAAAACACCCATCTTCCGTCTGACCTGGCCACTCCAGATATTATGGACATCCACGGAGTATTTACTTTCCGGACATTTGTCAATAAATAAAAAGTCGCTTAAAAGTCGACAGGGTTGACTTCATTGCATCGGGTTTTATCCCGTGTGGCTCGGTCTATTTCCACAGCGCGGAAGGCGTCACACAAAGCACGAACTCCGTAGCTTCAGCGACGACCCACAGAAGTTTCCGAAAAAAAACTTAACTCTTGAACCGAAGGACGTGGCCCGAAATCGAACCCACAACCTTCGAAGCCCCAGTCAAACGGCTTGACTACTTTGCCACGGAGTCTACCACATTTGTCAATACATTCTGGTAATTATCCGATACTCAGTCTATGAGGTTGGGTGGAATAAAGTCTGACAATGCAATAGAAAAACCCAAAGTCGTACTTGTCACCCTTACCTTGCTTTTTTTTTCCTACAAATTTATATGGCCCTATCATATCGCAGGCTCATAACAAGAATCTGCTTCCGATTAATATGTGTGTATGTATGTGTTAGTGTACGTGTGTGTGTGTTTACGTGTGTTTAAGTGTATAAGTGAGTGTCAGCGTGTGTGAGCGTGTTACAGTAAAGTGCACACGTATCCGGTTTGTCGA
This sequence comes from Cepaea hortensis, assembly GCA_963921405.1. NCBI lineage: Eukaryota > Metazoa > Mollusca > Gastropoda > Stylommatophora > Helicidae > Cepaea > Cepaea hortensis. The sequence goes on along the minus strand of OY992879.1, from coordinate 139,124,584 downwards.
CAGCAAAGAGCGCCTTTGGTATAATTAGAAAATAATAGGCAATTACATCCCTTTGGCTGGGGCGGAAATCGTCTGCTGTCGATGGCGGCCAAGACAAATTAGATGACAGAAGACACAAATATTTTGGAGCAAGCAGACAGAAGAACTTGCTAACGAGAAAGAAAGAAAGAAAGAAAGAAAGAAAGAAAGAAAGAAAGAACGAAAGAAAGAAAGAAAGATAGAAAGAAAGAAAGAAAGAAAGAGAAAGACAGAAAGAAAACGATACTATTCAAAAGAAATGTTAATAAAATAAAAAGAAAGGAGGTGGACGGGGGAGATAAAGGAATGGAGACAGACATCAATACAGACAGGAAATAAGAAGCAGAAATAAGACTATAGAATGGATAAGACAGATGCCAAAAAGAATGTCAAGTAAAGAAAACAACTGACGAGAAGAATATAAGGAAACAACGAAGTGAAGACTTGACACACTTGTAACCAGAACAGACTATCTGGAAAATACATTTTAGGAATAACCAGAAATGAGAAGAAAAAAAAAGAGAAGCATAATGATAGAAGTAAATACGAATGACTATTAAAGTACTCAAATATTCTTATACTAAAATGCAATCACGTGTTTCAGGATGGATCCATTAACTTTAACGTAGCATTTGGGTAACACGCTTTCTTTGTAATAACCATTACTTCTATTTTTTTTTTTATTTCTGAAGGAATTAAAGTAATACATTTCTAAAACTCAAGATTTTAAAGTAATAGCTCTCCAGCATCCCGAAACTACATGCGTTAAAGTAATAATTATCCGGATTGAAGATGTTAAAGTAATAACTATCCGGGACTGATAACGTTAAAGTAATACTTATTCGATACTGAAGACGTTAGAGTAATAACTAACCGGAATTAGAAGTATTAAAGTAGTAATTATCCGTTACTGAAGGTTTTAAAGTAACAACTGCATGGGACTGCATGCACTGAAATAATTAATGTTTTGAAATAAATGAAGTAAACATCTGTGATGCAAAGATATATTAATATTAATTAATTAATTAATTCATTCATTCATTCATTCATTCATTCATTCATTCATTCATTCATTCATTCATTCAGTAGCATGTCCTTTGCAGAACCTTGCTCCCATAACAACCTTCCGGAAAACTTCTGGATCACAAGCAAGATGTCCCGCGTCTGATACACCCATCTGGAGATCATCTGCCACATCCTGCACCCATCTTCTCTTCGGCCTTCCTCTTCCTCTCTTCCCAGGCAAATACCCCTTCATTATTGTTCTATCCAAACTTTCGTGACGTTTCAAGTGACCAAAATATTTCAATTTTCTTTGTTTTATCGTCTTTAATAGCCAACCCTCTTCAATATTTAGCTATGGAAGTATGGATGCATTTGTTATTTTCTTTACCCAAGATATTCTTATAACCTGTCTATAATGTGTGTATTCAAAGGCATTTATGCGCTGTTCAGCTTGTTTAGTAAGTGTCCAGGTAACAGCTAGAACATAGCAAGTAAACGTTTTAACTGAGAACAGTCCAAATAAAGATCACAATTAACAAAAAAGAAATTGAAAATATCACAGACATTGAACATCTTGCCTCCACAATCAACACCAACGAGGACTGATGGAAAGACATTATAAGTAGGCTGAACAAAGCAATGCAGAGATTAAACAACATTAAGAACTTATACCACAGCACCAGCACACAGGTTAAAATAAACTGTTTAGGGACATGAATCTTTCCTTTGGCTGTGAGTCGTGAACAATTTCGCAAACACTAAAGAAGAAATATTTTAATGTAAATTTTAAACTCAAATGTTACAGAAAAGTTCTTAGAATGTCGTGGACCAGTAAGAAGAAAAATACAGAAATTCTACAGGATGTGAACATCAAGAAAACTGACTCATGAATAGTATTATATCTGGGAGACTGAAATACTTTGGACATTTGTAAACGTCGCCAGTGACTTGGAGGGAGCAGCGATCAAGAGGCAGACAATGATACAAGTGGGAAGATAACGTCAAGTGGACGAACATCAGCCTGACAGAATGTACAGTCAAGGCGAGAGGTAGACCGTGTTGGAGATCCATTGCAGCCAACCTTCACTGTGGAGACGGTACCTCATTGATTTGACAAACAGTGACGGGAGGCGTAGTTCCTGGTAGAAGAGGCAGGAAGGGATGGACCAACATGGAGAGGGACACGGGACATTGAGTACACCTTAGGCATGAGGGCGCGTGAGGGAGTGGAACTGGCCACAGATCGAGAGGATTTTCGACTCGTCGTAATGAGAGCGACGTTCTGTAAATGACCTGCTGCAGGAGAAGAATAACTGGAAATAGTTGGCTGGCTTGTTTGTGTTCGCTAGCTGTGATCTCCAACGCGAAGTTCTGTATGTCGGATAAAGACATCCTGTTGTCCAACATCAGTGTGATGTCATACAGGACTGAGGTTTGCGTGAGTATCCGTTGTCCCATGTCTGGCTTATTGGTGTGCAGACTGGTGGTTCCTCGCTATGCAGGCAGATACTCTCCGATTTCGGAAGAATCATCGATCCTACTATGTTAGCAAGGACCCAGAAGGGACCTGTTGCCAAAGACGCGCGACGATGACGTTTCAGTAGGTCTTGGCCAGTATAAAACCTAGCCCTGATGCCTTGGAAACACCTCTCCATCCCACGGGAAATTAACGAGCACAGGAAATGCTGGAAGTGTGTGGTCGTACAACCGAACAAGTTGTATCTAGCAGGACGGCACATAAACAGTAATAAACAAATGCGCAAAAAATAAAGTACTAAAAAGATATATAAAGACAGCGGTGAATTTAACCCCCCCCCCCCCCCCCCTCCCTCCCCCAAAGAAAAGAAAGAAAGAAAGAAAGAAAGAAAAAGACAGATAGAAGACAGAAAACAGACTGGTAGAAAATAGACAGCAGATAGATAGGCAGAAAACAGACAAACTGACCGATAGACAGACAGGTTAGTAGGTAGGTAGGTAGGTTAGAGGGAAGGAAGGAAGGAAGGAAGGAAGGAAGGAAGGAAGGAAGGAAGGAAGGAAGGACGGAAGGAAGGAAGATATGTACGTAGGTAGGTAGGTTAGGAGGAAGGAAGAAAGAAAGGAAGGAAGGTAGTTAGGTAGGTAGGTAGGTAGGTATTATGTAGGTAGGTAGGTAGGTAGGTAAGCAGGTAGGTATGTATGTAGGGAGATGGGGAGGGCGGGAGGCAGGCATGTAGGTAATAAGTAAATACTAAATAGACAGGCAAGCAGCAGAGAAGGAGAGAGAGGTAGAGGGAGAGTGAGTGAGAGAGAGAATTATAGAGAGGGAGAGTGTAAGAGGGGTAGAGGCAGAAAGAGAGAGATAAAATAGAAACCATATGTTCATGATTATACCATAATGGAAAAACAGAGATCACAATGCACACGTGCATTGGCCAGGCAGATAAGCCGAACCTGGGACCGGTTTCAAACATCTCATAAAATGACGTATTTACATAAACCTGTTGTATTGGAGATAAACAGACTTGTTAGTGATAATCTTTTGTCGCTGTTTGCTTCAGTTTGTGCCGGTAGAATGTAAATACACACAAACACACTACTTGGTTTTTGGACTGAATGAAACGTGTAAATGCTGACTGGAAATCAATGTTTTCTGTCTGTGAGCCGTTGGTACAGCACATATTTAACAACATCTAGCGCTAATATCTCTTACAGTTGATGTTTCCTCCATTCTTTCTTTCTTTCTTTCTTTCTTTCTTTCTTTCTTCTTTTCTTTTTCGTCTACTACTACTACTACTACTACTACTACTACTACTACTACTACTACTACTACTACTACTACTACTACTACTACTACTACTACTACTACTACTACTACTACTTCTGCTGCTGCTTATGGTTTAGTACTACTACTACTACTACTACTACTACTACTACTACTACTACTACTACTACTACTACTACTACTACTACTACTACTACTACTATAACTATGACTACTACAACAATAACTACTAATACTACTAATAATACTGTCACCCGTTTCAGTGGACAAATAGCTAGCACTCACGATGGTAACACACGGTGGTCATCACACCGATCACTGCAAGGTTAACGTCACAACATCTATTAACACCTAAACATTTTAAGGCCAATTGTTAGAGCCGACAGTTCTAAACATCTAAGAACGGATTCGAATGTTTACAAATTAATCCCGGCACAGCGGCTGACCCAGCCCTTAGATGGGTACCAGGAAATGTCTTGGGAAGCAAAGATGGCCGGTGTAACACTGACCATTCACATGAGTAGTATATAGGGAGGTTACGAGTCGCTTTGAGCAATGAGCAATGAGATATATCTCATTGCTCATTCTCGTCTCATGTCTCGTCTATGTCTCATGTCTGGTGGTGGGTGGGTTGTGGGTGGCCTCATGCCTTCCAGATCCTTCCTCGTTTTTTAAGTGTCAGGTGTGGTATTTAATCAGAGCATCGGGGTTAACAAAAGAAAGATTAATGGAACTAGGTGGGCAGGTTAAGTGAAGATGAGCTCGATAACTATGGCGCCATGTTTGCTAATTGATTCAGAATATGTCAGCCGGTGTAATGTATTAATTAGCTTCCCGTTTGTATAGACGACATAACAAAACCGGCAACCAGTCTGATCTTTATCATACAACAGCTGTGATAGAAAACACGTGACATGCGTAGCTAGGTGGTCATTCGTAGTCATGGATCCTAGATGGAAACACCCGTTTACTTCCTTGATCGCGGGCCCAACGGGATGCGGTAAATCCGTCTTTGTACAGCAGTTCCTGACCCATCTCCCAGACATGGTCGTCCCGATGCCAGAGGAGATTATATGGTGCTACGGAGAATGGCAATCCATGTACGAGACTATGAAGGGTGTTGTATTTAACGAGGGACTGCCCGACGTGGAAAAATGGACAGGTGATAGACGTCGGCTAGTGGTCATAGATGACCTAATGTCCGAGACAGATGATAGGGTAACCAAACTATTTACTAAGGGTAGTCATCATCGTAACCTCAGCGTCATGTATATAGTCCAGAACCTCTTTGGTAAGAACAAAGAACAAAGGACAATCAGTCTGAATTCTCATTACCTAGTCGTGTTTAAGAATCCTCGCGACGGGGCACAAATTACGAGTCTGGCCAAACAGATGTATCCAGGCCGCGTGTCATATGTTCAAGATAGTTTTAAAGACGCGACAGCGACTCCACACGGGTATTTGTTATTCGACCTTCGACAGGAAACACCGGATCAGCTCCGCTTACGCAGTCGTATATTTCCTGACCAACACCAAGTTGTCTACGTCCCCAAGTAATATGTCCAACCGAGTGAAACGGCACGGGGCCATGTTGCGCTTTCTGGGTGAGGCAAAGCCAGCTGCCGTAAAGGCCGTAATTAAAACGGCTTCCCCGGAGCTCGTCCAATCAATATGTGAATGCTGTCACAATGTCTTAAAAGGGAATGTTCCTCTGACCCCGAGTCAGAAGCGCCGGCTGCAGCGACACAAAAACAGTCTGAGAGCGCTCACGGGTAAGAAACTGTCACTCAAGAAAAGGAAACAGATTCTCCAACAAGGTGGTTTCATTGGCGCCTTACTCGGTCCCATTTTAAATGTGCTGAAAAGCTTGGTGGGTTTGTAATGGCTAAGAAAATGCTCCTGATCGACCCTCGACTGCTAGAAAAATCCTATACACCACCCGACACACTAAATGATAGCCTGCGTGACTTGGACCAACAAATGCGACAAGTCTTGGAAAGTGAAGATTTACCACCGCGTGAAAAAGCCCGAGTATACCAACAAACCTTGCAACGGTACCTGAATCGACTAGATCAGTACAGACACAAGCCTTTAGGCCTAGTGGATATCAAGGAACAAAAACCCGAAGTCAGGAATTTACCAGCAGCCGTCGTCGAGACATCCAGTCAAATAACCGAGACACCTAGTCAGCCTATTCAAGTAAGCGAGCCCAAGAGTCAAGTAACTATCCATCCACCATTAACAGTCAAAAGTCAACTAGTCGAGACCACCCCGCCATATAAGCTCAGGCGAAGCAAGAAGAAGAGTAGGATACCTACACCCAAGTGGGAAAAATGGCCGCGCAATTAAGAAAGTATTACTATGACCCTAAGAAACCCGGAGCCTATGGAGGGGCCTCCGCCTTAAAACGAAATACTAAACTGAAGAAAATAGAGGTTTGGTTACGACATCGGGACACGTATACCTTGCATAAACCGATCCGTCGTAGTTTTCAGAGACGGCAGACCATAACGGGTGGGATAAATCAACAGTTTTAAGCCGATTTGATAGATATGAGACTATTAAAAAGAGACAACGATGGGTTGTCGTATCTCGTGACGTGCATCGATGTGTTTAGTAAATATGCCTGGGCCATTCCAATCCAGAAGAAAACGGGGAAAGCGCTGGTGGAGGCTGTGAGTAAAATCTTTGATGATAGACAGCCGATAAATTTTCAGATCGACAAAGGTTCGGAATTTGTCAACCCGACCTTCTTAAAATTTCTGAAAGATCGAGGTGTGCATTTCTTTACTACCGAGAATGAAGACATTAAGGCGGCTATACTGGAAAGATTCAACCGGACCCTGAAAGAAAAAATGTGGCGCTATTTCACCAAGACCAATGCACTGCGCTACGTTGACGTCATAGATAAACTGATCAGAAACTACAACAATTCGTATCACAGAAGTATTCGCATGGCTCCCAGACAAGTCAAATATACTAATCAAGAAGACGTGTGGCATAACTTGTACAGTAAGACAGACATGTCGAGAAAAGTACATTTTACACCCGGGGACCGAGTCAGACTGGCGCAACCCAAACAACCTTTTAAAAAGGGTTATATGCCGTCGTGGACAGAAGAATTGTTTACCGTCAGTCGCATAAACCAGACCAGTCCGGTGACATATGTACTAAAAGACGATTCGGGGGCAGAACTACAAGGATCATTCTACCGCGAAGAGCTTCAAGCAGTCGGAGATAAGCAGGTGTATCGTGTTGAATCGATCTTACAAGAAAGGCGAACGAGAGGTGGTGGTAAAGAGTATTTAGTGAAATGGTTTGGATATAATTCGTCATTCAATAGTTGGGTCTCAGACCTAACTAGATACCGAGACTAAATGGACGAAGACATTGTGGAAACTACTGTACTGCGCCCACAAAATAACTCACCCAGCGAAAGAACCTCATTCTGGCCGTTTTTTGGTCAACGGCTGCCGCGAACAGAGATTGTCTTCTTCTGTCAGATGGTAGTTATATATACCATCATTGCTGTATCACTATTCAATCTGTCTCGAAGCGACATCGAAGCAACCGAGGGTAAGGTGTGGATTGCGCTAATGAGTAGTTGTCTGGGTTACATGTTACCTAACCCTAAACTATGAGTTTCTACGTGACATTACCGAGCAATGCTTCACCGAATATGTTTCCCAACAACACTCCAGGTCACTATTTCGTCAAGTTACCGCAGACTATTGAGGTGAGTCAACAATACGAAGTGGGTCTGGCCGAAATTCAATTTCCCAACTACTACTGCAACGTGCTAGCGAATGAAGTCTGGATAAGATATACCGCACCCAATGGAGAAGTAGTAAGAAAGACATGTCTCCCAGGTCTCTACAACTCACCAAACACATTTATAGCTGCGCTGAATCGACTAATGAAAGATCGGAAGGTGGACGACCAGCTCTGTGTTCTATTCCATTTCAACAAGGCAGCAAAGAAAGTCAGTGTAAAAATACTCGAGCCCGGGGCCACTGTTACCTTTAGTGAAAAGTTGCATGAGATATTAGATATAATTGAAGCTGAAGGGGGGATAGATGTAAATAACGACCTGCAAAATGTCTACGTCTACTGCGATCTCATAGCGGCAAGACCAGTCGGAGACGTCATGGTCCCACTACTAAGAACGGTCCCGATCATGAATCAGCTCTCGAACTCGGTGTTTCGCGCCTACGACAAACCCCACTATGTCCCACTGAGCCGGTACTCCTTCAACATGGTGGAAATCCTTTTAACCACCGATACGGGCACAACGATCTCATTTACAGCTGGAACTTCAGTACTAACGCTACATTTTCGCACTCGGAAACAGTCAGACCTGGAATAATGGTGAAATACGTGGCGCTACGTCGAAATCCCAAACTGTACGAAGACTTTTACTGCAACCAAGCTGGACATGGCATGCCAGTGTTTGTGGGTGGTCGGAGTCAGAGAGGACGTGGTATCGGTAGTTTCTTCAGTGGTCTCGGTCGCACGATTCTACCCTGGTTAAAGACAGGCGGTAAGGCCTTACTCAGAGAAGGTGTCGGTACCGGACTGAAAGTGGCCCAAGACGCCTTAGCTGGTAGGAATGTTGGGGAAGCCTTTAAAGAACACGCTAAGCAAGCCGGTCAACGCTTACTGAAAGGAGCTGTCGAGCATGTTAGCCAATCAGGTAGCGGTATTAGAAGAAAGAGACGGGCAGCGCCACCTGGTAAACCTAGTAAACGTATAAAACTAACCCCCGCAGCTCGCCGAGCTCATAAGAAGAAGTATTCGGATATCTTCGCATAATGGCTCTGATTCACCCCAACTCTTGTGAGTGTCTTCATTCTGATCTGGATCTGTTCACTGTGCCTCCCACACAGACGGCGGTAGAAGAGGGGCAGTGTGTGGAGATACACCCACTCGCGTCACTAGCTCCAGGCGCACCTATAGAATTTACCATCTCTGGTGCCAGTGAAGAGTATCTGGACCTGTTTAACACTTTCTTACACGTCAGAGCTAAAGTCACACTACCCAATGGTGACAAACTACCACCCACGGCCGACGTCGCTCCAGTCAACTATTACCTCCACAGTCTGTTTTCTCAAGTAGACGTCTCACTCAACGACACGCTAATCACCCCCAGTGAAAATACATACCCGTATAGAGCCCACCTGGAGGCCACTCTGAACCATGGAGAGGAAGCCAAGAAAAGTCATCTCTCAGCAGCCCTCTATTACTATGATACAGCCAAGTTTCTCCATGAGACTCAAGGTGATAACAACAAAGGATTAAAAACAAGACGAGAACTAGCCAGTGAGAGTCAAGAAATAGATATGATGGGTCGACTATACGCCGACATTTTTGTGCAAGACCGCTACATGATAAACGGCGTGGATGTGAAAATTAAGCTGACCCCTTCGAAATCCACCTTTAACCTCTTGGCCCCCGACGGTGCTGTTGGTTATTCATCTATTATAACACATGCCACTCTGGTGGTTCGTAAAGCCAAACTAAATTCGGCCATCGCTCTCGCCCATGAGAAAGCCTTGATGAGAGCCAACGCGAAACTACCGATCAAGCGTGTGGCATTGAAAACACTAGCTATCCCACAAGGAATGCTATCTCATACCCAAGACAATCTGTTTATGAGTCAAACACCCACTCGTATAGTGATTGGTCTTATTACATCAGCCGCCTTTAACGGTACCTTCAAGGCTAATCCTTATAATTTTCAAACCTTTGGACTGACGTATCTGAACGTAACTGTCGCTGGACGATCGGCCAACAGCAAACCGTTCACCATTGACTTTGAACGTAATCAATACGTACGAGCCTTTTTTGGTACCAATCTAGCCATGGGTCTGGTGGGTAAAGACGCCGGTAACTCAATTGATTATACACAGTATAAACATGGCTATACTCTGTATGCCTTTGACCTTAGTCCCAGTTTACTGGACGGAGATCAGTTTGAAATGCCGAGGACCGGTCCTCTAACACTGGAATTTAAGTTTAATACACCCACCCCAGAACCATTAAAAGTTATCGTCTACGCCGAGCACGATGGAATAATTGAAATTTCCAAGACCAGACAAGTACTAACAGATTACGCTTCATAATGGATACAGAACAGATTACCCACATACTGTTAGCTGATAGATATGTTCGCCGGGTCCAGATCAGAGTATATGCTCGCGATCAGTTGCCTAGACAAATAGATAGAACTAAACCAGTTGCTTTGGTGGTAAACACAGACCCTAGTAATCAACCTGGGTCCCACTTGGTTGCTCTGTATTATGACGGGTTAGGCAAATATGAATACTTTGATTCTTTTGGTTTACCACCCTTACATCCCGACATAATAAAATGTGTGGAGAAACATTCGGTTAGACCGCTAATGTACAATACGCGTGTCTTATAGGATGTACTGAGTAACACCTGTGGTCTTTACGCTATCTATTTCATCAAGCGGAAATGTCGTGGGGCGAGTATGCCGCGTATTCTGCAGGTGTTTTCAAATAAACAAAGGGTCAATGACCGGCTTGTAGGTCGATTAGTCAGCCCGGCCAGAAAGGTCACGCAGCTGTTGCCAGTTAATGTAGGTCAACTGGTTTTGAATAGTTCTCGTTGAAACCGGTTTATCAGTGGCTCAACTACGGGTATATAAACCCGTGGTTGGTAACACTCGCTTATTGTGAACCGAAGATGACTACCGAACTCAAGACCGTGCCTGCCAACTGCGTCTATATGACTCGTGGCGGTGAAACTGTTAGACCCCTTGGGGATGGTGTCAAGGCAGTATTTGTTTCATCCTTCAGAGGTGCGACTACATTGCATGTTCGTCGCTTCTTTTGGGGAATCTGATAAAAAGTATCCCACCAAGCAGGGTCTGACATTTACTAGACAGGAATACGAGCAATTGATATCGATGCAAAGTGGGATTCTAGCTGATTTTGACAGACTCGCAACCGTACCAGGTCCTAACAGTGTTCAAGTCAAACAATTCACTAACCAACGTAAACCAGGGACTAAGCGTGCTCAAGCCAAGCCAGTCACTAATGATGTACAAGTCCAACCAGACTACCAAGCCGCCAACATTTATCCCGTCTACAGTATTCAACCAACCTACCAGATGTGTGACGATTCAAAGAACCAGATGTCTGCCTACCCAGCAGGCGATAACTACACAGCCAATGACAACTATCCCAATATGTTTGATGTACCCGACAGCCAGATGTTTAATGGTCAACCAACCTATAGCGCGAAGTGTGAGCAGAGCCCACCAGCAAAGAGACCAGCTACCGATGACCAAGCAGATAATTGTATAACACTAGGCGACCCAAGAAAGAAGAGACAACGTGTATAACTATTCGTCTATGAAAATAAAAAAGAAAAAACGAAAAACTTTGACTTTGTTATTTTTTTTGGTTCCATTATTGTATATGTTTGTAGATCTGTTGTAGTCCAATGTATTGGTATCCCTTTGTGGTAATGTACTTGTGTGTATGTCTCTGTTCTTGTGTGATATTGTTCTTGGTTCGTTTGTATAATTGTGACTTTTGTTCTTGTCTCACTGTACCACTGTGTGTTTTGTCTGTCTCAATTGGTCCACAGCTTTGAACCATAGTCAACACTGATTCAACATGACAAACAACCTGGTGCTACAAAGCACGACGAAACAAGAAAGATGAACACAGGATGAAAACGACATGAAAACAATGCAAGAAAGAGATGAAAACGACAGTCATACCACTGAAATAAACAACAAACAAAGCAATATTTCATAACTCTTTTATTTTTCAGCAAGTCCACTATGGGATACATATTCAATAGTGTACAAAATATATTCAACAAATATGACAATGGTAGTGATATCACAATGTATATTTTCAGCGCATTCAATACAAAATACATTAAAACTTTTCAATCTTTTTACAAATAGTCTTCAATGAAAATCCAACAGGAGAAACATGTGACAGTCAACAACTTACAAAATCAATAACATAAAGTAACAAACCATAAGCAATTTTATTGTCATAACACTCACTCAACAGTTTGCAAATCATAATCAAGGCTATATGATGATTTTAAACATATGTACATCAATATAAAAAAGTACAATGCTATGTACACACACAAAAGTCTTTACATATCCACCTTATGATACATATTTTACACTAATAAGCAGCAACCTCAGCAGGATAATGGCGTGAACGTTAAATGTCTAGCGGCGAGGTGGTGATATTGTCTGGGTGTACTTGTCTTTTAATGTATAAATAAGATAGAGAATTTCTTTATTGTGTGTATGTGTACATGGCAGAGTCTTGAATTTTGAAACCGACATTTGTCCCCCCCCCCCCCCCCCACTAGCTGTCTGTGTGTCGAGTACCTCTAAAAATGTGTCTTTGTTTAAGTGTGCATTGTGTTGTTTGGTGAGTCCTTTTGTACTTGTTTTATTGTACTCTCCGTAACAATGGTATGTTTTACTGCACAAGGACACCATTCCTGTCCCCTCATATTCTAATTTAAATAACCCAGGGGTTCTCCTTTCATAGATTCTAACACTCTTACAGGCCTGACATGTATCATCACTAACTTCATGACTGGGGCATGTCTCGGCCGGGAACCAGGAATTATAGACTTTAGTGTATTCTTCTCTAAGGTGTGGTCTAACGGCTTCGGCTAGTGTGGGTGTGCTTAGCGCTAAATACAAACTGTCTGTATCCATTTCACATAACTGAAAATCTTGCCTATCAATAAATGTATCTATGAAATCATAATAAAACTCTAACATTCTTAATTTGGCGTACTGGTAAACGAAAAAGCCTATCTGTAAAGGAAGATCCCATACTGTCCTCTTTTTTAAGCATTCAACCTCACAGATATTGTCGGTCAGTGGAGTCAATTTCTTGAACAAGGGATTGTTCACTAACTTGGTTGTATCATCACTCTTACAGTAACATACATCTGTATGTTTGGCCTTATTGGTTAGGGTCTTGCCATAGGCTGCATTACCCAACAACTTCATCGTCTCGGCCTTAATGGCCTGGGTATCATCGATGTCACCTTCGCGTCTGGCATCAGACACTTTATCCCCAAACCTTTTAAAGCAGCTAACAGGCGTATACTCAATGATCTGGTATATATTTCTGACCACTAAACCATGTGTCATGTACCATTTTAGTAATGGTGTGGCCAACAAGATTTTTTCCCCGCTATAGCTACCTATAAGTGTCCGTCTGGCACTTGTCAACAATTTATGTGACTCGGCGTACGTATGCATAAAGTCACCTATATGTTCTCTACCCACCTCAATGTTCTTGAAGATGGGTGTCATCTCTGAGAAATTATCTCTAAGATCAGCTGGCACCTCTATATCACATTCGACTAACCCAAAAAGTGTATCGGTTTTTACAGCCTCTAGAATCTTCGTCTGGGTTATGGGGAAGCGCTCAAACCAGGGTTTGGCGGTTGGGAAGTTGGTCTTTATGAACTCTTTTAGGTCACTGTCAGTCATTTTTAACGTCTGCCATTCACACTCCCACATTTCTTTTACACTAACGTTAGCTTCTTTAACTAGATAGTTATGTATCTGTCGTGTCTTGGCAAATAAGTCTGTCAACTTTTTGTTGTTTACGGGATTAACATCTCTATTCTTGGTCAAGGGGCAGTCGGGGTGTCCGTGAAATAAACAACCATGGAATTGGTAAGCTGTCGTATTCTTCTTATCCCATCCATCTACTCTAATATTCTTATCACCCAATGCCATTTCACCCCCACTAAACTGTGTTTCAATTCTATCTGTTTTGTGTGTTGTACCCACGTTAACCACTCCCTACTCTGCCGTGCAAATTTGTTTATCTTGTGTGCTCTAAACCCATTGTCTGCTTTTCTAATAGTCGGGAAATCGGTGGGCATTTCTTGCATGATAGCCCACAGGTAGAGAGCATTAGCATCATAACCTTTTACACTCTGAACTGGTTTATCTTGTCTACCTCTAATGCTTGTTATGTCATTTTCATGGTGTCTATGAAAGATTATTGAGGGTCCCCCTACAATGTTATTTCTAATAGTGTCGTGTACCCCTTTATGTCGAATACCACATAAGGAAAAGGAGATGTCTTTGGGGAGGGTCCTAAACAAATATTTTAATGTGACCCCGGGGACAGAAATGGCGTCCTTAAACATGTCTACACCTAACTCACCGTAAAATGTAACCTGTTTTTGTAAGGCACTGAGAAAGGGATCGACATCTTTGTTGTTGTACCAGATTAGAAAATCTTTCAATGTCTTCATCTGGTACTTGCCCCAGACCTTCTGACATTCTTGGTACTCTGCCTCTGTAATGTTGGTGTTTTTAAGTTTGGAAAAGAGGGCTGTGTGTGGGGGTAGCTGTGTTTCCTTTAATTTATCTAAGTGTGTGATGTATTCATAGCAAAACTGGCCTTTTGTCTCGGTGATGCCATATGCCGCTAAATATTTTGCATAACTGAACCCTGGCGCTAAATAGTTGCTAATATCTAGGAATTTTAGCTTTTCAGTGGCGATACACATAAAGTTATTGTTTCTTTTCACTACAAATTTTAAAGGGGATTCTTTTACACAGTGCGAGATTCAAAACGGTTTAATTATGTTAAGATCGTATTTCCCTGAGTTGAACCCCAGCACCGGTAATTCCATTAGATAACCTTCTAACCTATCAATTAGTTTGGTTTTCTGTAGTTCCTCTAATTTTTTATATACCCCATCGAAAACTACCCGTAGTTCTGAATATGCTTTCTCAGCGTCTTGAGTCAGATACTCAAACATTCTGTCCACTAACTCCTGGGGGTCACCTGATGAAATGAAGCATACAGGTGATTCAAACCCGGGGACATTGGAAGCTACTGAACAACTAAGGGGTATGTGTTTAGCTAAGAATTTTGTCGATTTGGTTTTCCCGGGCAGATTATTACTTTCAAAGTAACATTCGTAGTCGAAGGCGGCTCTGTATGGGTATACATAGTCAGGGTCTACTTTGAGCCCATGGTTTGACAGTATTTCACATATGGTCTGTGGTGGGTTGTACACCCCGCCTTTAAACCACTCTTTAGTCTTACCCCCATTGCAGTTTTTACGGTGTTTTTCCATCCTCCAAAATTCCTTCCATAACTTCCCACACTTTTCACAACCAAAGGTCCGAGATGCCCTAATGATATCCTTAATATACATGAAATGATCTCTAAACAATAATAGTCTTAGGGTTGCTTCATGTTTCCCACTACTTCTAAGTTTGTGGATCAGAACCTGGCTCTCATTGAACTCAAAAATATCGATATTAAGGCCAAAACATTGCTCTAAAATAGGCACGTCAATTAGTTTAATACCGGGAAAATTAACTAAAGAAGGTATATTTTGATGTCTTCGCCACTGCTCAGTTAAATCCTGAGTGTCTTTTGTAAGATTCTTAACTTTACCACCTCTAAATACCGCCAGGGCTCTGAAGAAACAAAAATTATCTGAGTATGGTTTAGAGTGTGAGTCTTGTTGCAATGTGTTAATGGCTTTATTCTGTGTGATGTGTGTGGGAATATCAGTTAAGCAACAACCTATTGGGAACTCGGGAATATGAAAAACATAAAAGGATGTGGCCGCTACTATTTCTATTGTGTACTTGGTGTCTGGCCGTTGTTGAGTAGCATATGTAAGAATATCGTGTTCGTGTACGGTGTTGATAAATGTGTCAAAGTCCTATCTGTTGTTTATAAGCTGTGGGAGATTTAGTACAGAGGCGTTGTTGGATGATGCATGGAAGAAGTGAAGATCTTGTGTCTCTCGGTGTCGAAGGACGCTATGGTGGCTGAGGTTATTTTGAAGCGAGTAGTTTGAGTATTGAAAATCTTATTCAAGGCAGATGTCCAATTGATAGGGTGCTGTGTCTCTGGACTAATAAAGAAGGTGTAGATAGACAGATGCTTATTGATTTTGTGGTGTGTTTTGATGGCTTCCCAGTTGGCCCTGTATGTCTGTTGCATGGGTAGTGGAAGTTTGTGTAATGTATATAATTCTTCGGCTTCTAAAAGGGCTGCTTCCTTGTGTGCTAACTGCTCTAGAATATTTGTGTCTTGTTTCTGCTTTTTAACATTGTGTGTCTGTGTTGAGGCTGGTCTTTTACGCGTTGTTGTTGCTACTGATGCTGATGCTGATGATGATGATGGTGTTGATGATGCTGATAATGATAGTGCGGGTGTAGTGTCTATGGTTGTCTGGTGGAATGTACGTATGTGTCTTTGTAGGTTGTATTTTCTATTAAAGGGTTTGCCGCATATATGACATTTATGCATTTCATCAATGGTGGCGTGAACTGTCTTAGTGTGATGGTTTAGCGTGTATTTTTCCTTGATTACTTTCGCACAGATAACACACGGGTAGCCTCCTTTCTGTTTAGGGGTGGCCATATTGATTTTTTGACGAAAATACGGTAATTCACGGTTAGGTGATTGATAGTAGCAGGTTGTTACCAGATTTCTATAGTTCTACGGCCTTTTGCTTTTGTTAGTAGTAGATACAAGGATACATGTATCTTTCAGTTGAACACGTACACCTGTGAAAGTAGCAAACACAAAACTGTTAGTGACCAGCAATATTTTTTACTTTTCATATTTTTTAATCATCTACTGAACGCTAAATAGATATGTGTGTAATATAATTTGTGCTGAGTTGCCACTAGGTAGCCAGTGACATATATACAGTTAATATTTATAGTCAATATGAAGGTAAAACATATTTGAGTTACATTAATCACCTTCATTTCATTATAGTTGGACACCTGGTCTAGCAATTATATTTGACGATTAAGAACTCAGATGGTTTCGATCAAATTTTGTTAACGCTGAATATGAAAGACCACAAGAGCTGAGTGAAATTAACCGAGAGCTGAGTAAATAGACACAGCTTGAGTAAAAGGACAACCACCGCATTAGTACAGAAGGGGACGCTACAACGTCAGTTTCCATTAAGAAAAAAAAAATTCTTTTGTTGTCTCCATATCACTAGTCCATAAACCATTAACCTATGGTTATATCTATCAGAGTTACCAGTATTCACACAAACATACATATATACATATATATATACCAACATATACATATATACACATATATACCGACATATACATATATACACACATATACTGACATATACATATACATATGTACACACATGCCGACATACACACAGACATATATACATATATACATACTCACATATACACATAATCACATAAATATATACATACTCACATATACACATAATCACATAAATATATACATACTCACATATACACATGCATATATACACAGAGACATATATATATATATATATATATATATATATATATATATATATATATATATATATATATATATATATACTAAAATACATACATACATGCATACATATATACATACTCACATATACACATAAAGACATACGTATATACATACTCACATACACACCTGAGCGTACTATCAACTCGTTGGTGGTGACCCTTTTGTTAGATTAGACACAAGGCAATACTGGTTGTCGACCCCATCGACTTTCTGATTGTGATCCTTCGATATCTTAGATACAATGCGATCTGTGAAAATAAGACACAAAACATTACTATTCAGTTCCACTAAGAAACACACAGGTACAGGGACATGTACGGGTATATGACACCCTGTCGCTTTTTTGTTGTAAAGTCTTCAAGCCGGGTTCTATAAGACTGGTCCAATATTGTTGTAACGGCTCACTTTGGTTTAAGAATATGCGCATGTACTTGTACATTATGAAATATTTCTTTCTTAGAGGTAACAATTAATTCTAAGCCAGTTGTACATTGTGGGCACCAATACCATCTACTAAAGATTCCCGCTCAGACTCACTATATCATTAACAAATAAACACAAGGGCATGAATAAGACGTGAATACGGTAGCCGTATTAACCATACACTGTTTTACAAACAATAGGTACAAGGCAGAAAACACGTGAACACGATAAGTTAAACCATAAACATAAGTACAAAAGCATGCAACCTCAGACACACACACACACACACATGCACACACACACACACATGCAGACGCATACACAGACACACACACATACACATGCAGACGCATACACGCACATGCAGACGCATACACAGACACACATACACACAAGCGAACACGCACACACACACATGCAGACGCATACACAGACACACATACGCACACGCACACATACAAGCAACCAGACACTCATACACACAAGCGCATACACACACAAGCGCGCACACACACACATGCAGACGCATACACAGACACACATACACATACACACACACACCAGCTCACACATACACACCAGCGCACACACACAGACACACATGCAGACGCATACACACACATGCAGACGCATACACACACATGCAGACGCCTACACAGACACACAAGCGCACACGCACACATACAAACAACCAGACACACCAGCTCACACGCACACACACACACATGCAGACATACATACGCACACAGACACACCAGCGCACACGAACACACACACACACAAACAACCAGACACCCATACACACATGCACACACGCACACGCACCAACCTTATACTCACCCCCCAGTAGTTGTGGTCCAGGTCTGGTTTCCTCCCGATGTATCAGATTCAACTGGCTGGCAGAATATGAATTTTACAACGCGTATTCCACAGGTTTTATACACCCATGTAGCCTGATATTGTATTCATACGCACACATCTGTCGTCTGTAATAATGTCTATAAGCCGTTGTTCCCAATTAGGGGGAAAATGAAACCAGCTGATTTTTAACAGCTATCCCCATTCTGTAATTACGGCTTTTGTCGGGAATATTTTGCAACGGCTGAAGATAACATCTCGAATTAAAAAGGATTTTGTACCACATCGAAAATATGTTACCATGCAGCTGGTTGAGTTATAAAACAATAAGGTACTGACTTGTCGCAGCTGTGCGCCTGTTTATGTATTATGCTACTAAAGTACCGGTCGAATATAATTAACTTATCTTGATATGCGCACAATTTCATTGTTGCGTTTACCGAATGTTGCAACATCTGTTATGCGATAATCATCATACTGGTACGTCCCAGCTTGTGTGCCGTCTATACAAACGGGAAGCTAATTAATGTATTACACCGGCTGACATCTTCTGAATCAATTAGCAAACCTGGCGCCATAGTTATCGCGCTCATCTTCAATTAACCTGCCCACCTAGTTCAATTGATCTTTCGCCCAGTTTCATTACCATATTTCCTTGTTTAATTTTCCCGAGTGTTGCAACAGCTGTTATATGATAAAGATCATGGTGGTTGCCCGGTTTGTTATGCCGTCTATACAAACGGGAACCTAATTAATGCATTACACCGGCTGACATCTTCTGAATCAATTAGCAAACCTGCCGCCGCCGTTATCGAACTCATCTTCACTTAACCTGCCCACCTAGTTCAGTTGATCTTTCGCACAGTTTCATTACCATATTTCCTTGTTTAATTTTGCCGAGTGTTGCAACAGCTGTTATATGATAAAGATCATGGTGGATGCCCAGTTTGTTGTGCCGTCTATACAAACAGGAAGCTAATCGCCATGGTGAAGATGAAAAAGAGTGTTGCGCTGTTACATAGAACCTGTACTTTTGTATGAATGTGAAGACAATGAGCAGTCACACTGAAACTGCTGGCTGTGGAACTGACGTTTCTGAGAATAATGCAAAGCGATACCGCTGGATTCGAACCTCCGGGGTCTATGTTGGGTATAGTTAGCGACCAGGGGCGTGATTTGAACCGCCAATTATACCACCTAGCTTCGTTACACACTCACCCACTACCCCACCACCCAGTAGGATTCGAAACTACCTGGTCCGACCGACCATGCTGAGTGTCTTGCATCCCGACCCTGCCCTCACTTTACCGCCCGACTCCGCTTGTTTGTCGACCACCTGACAGCTCTTATGTCGTCTATACAAACGGGAAACTAATTAATGCATTACACCGGTTGACATATTCTGAATCAATCAGCAAACCTGGCGCCATAGTTCAGTTGATCTTTTCATTGTTAACCCCGATGCTCTGATGATTAAAAACCACACCTGACACTTAAAAAACGAGGAAGGATCTGGAAGGCATGAGGCCACCCACAACCCACCCACCACGAGCCATGAGACATAGACGAGACATGAGACGAGAATGAGCAATGAGATATATCTCATTGCTCATTGCTCAAAGCGACTCGTAACCTCTCTATATACTACTCACATGACCTACCGAGTGCCGAATTGTCTATAGAAATGGGAGTCTTGTACCGTATGCACAATACGCTTTCATCCATTCATTCATTCATTCAGTAGCATGTCCTTTGTAGAACCTCTCTCCCATAACAACCTTTCGGAAAACCTCTCGATCATAAGCAAGGTGTCCCCCGCCCGTTACACCAATCTGGAATTCATTGCCACATCCTGTACCCATCTTCTCTTTGACCTTCCTCTTACTCTCTTTCCATGCATATAGCCCTCTATTATTGGTCTCTCCAAACTTGCGCGACGTTTCAATTGACCAAAATATTTCAGTTATCTTTGTTTTATCGTCTTTAATAGCCAACCCTCTTCAATATATAGCTCTTGAAGTATGGATGCATTTGTTCTTTTCTTTATCCAAGATACGCATTAAGCGGTGAAAATTAGTCCTGTACTTGCATCAGGGCCTGGTTATATACTGGCCAAGACCTATTGACGCGTCCTCGTCGAGCGTCCTAGGCCGCAGGTGCCTTCGGGGTCCTGGCTAAAGTCAGTAGGATCGCCGATTCCTCCGAAGTCTGAGATTGTCTGCCTGTACGGCGAGGAACCACCAGTCTGCAAACCAATAAGCCAGACATGGGGCAACGGATACTCACGCAAACCTCAGGTCCTGTATGACATCACACTGATGTTGGACAACAGGATGCGTTCATCCGACATACTGGACTTCGCGTTGGAGCTCAAGCCAACGAACACAAGCAAGCAAGCAAGCTGTTTTTTTTTCGAGGAGAGCATGTGTTGGACGTTATTCCAGGACATGCTGGTGGGGTGGGAAACGAGCAGGCGGGCAGATTGGCTGAGTCTGCACCGCTGGGTTGGGTACTGGTGCATGAGAAGGCAGATGTGGTCGAGGCCCTCTGGGGTCGTGTGTATGAGACAGAAGAACAAATAGACCATCACTGCATGGAGATAATTATGCTCTAAGAAGTGACCAGAGGACACTCAGAACTCCGAGGAAAAGCCACACGGAAATATCATCAGACTGCTACTGGTAACATTAGTTTTCGGACTCTGCCTGAAGATGAGAACGGAGCACGCATGAGAATGCCCTGAGTGCTAATATTTCGGTTCTTGACTCAACTCAACTCTTCTAGAAGAGGAATCTAAAGTAATGCAGAGGTTACACTGTTTTGAGAACTCTGGCTCAACACCAGCAATTACAGCGACGAAACATTGTTGATGGCATGCAGCTTTCCTGTAGCACCATACCCATGAAGTCATTGACTACCTTGCAATAACTAAAGAAAATACCGAGGATTCTCATCTCATCTCATCTCATCCCATCTCATCTCATGTCGTCTTATCTTATCTTATCTAATTTCATATCATCTTATCTCATCTGATCTCATGCCATGCTATCTTATCTCATCTCATCTTATCTCATGTCGTGCCATGTCATCTCATCCCATCCCATCTCATCTTATCTCATGTGATCCTATATAATCTTATCTCACTTCATGTCACCTTATCTTATCTTTCTCACCTAATGTCATCCCATCTCATCTCGTGTCATCCCATCCCATCACATCTCATCCCATCTCATCATATCTCATGTCATCCCATATAATCTCATCTCACTACATGCCATCGTATCCTATCTTATCTTATCTTATCTCATCTAATGTCATCCCATCTCATCCCATCTCATCTCATTTTATCTTATCTTATCTCAACTTATCTCACCTCATCTCATGTTGTCCCCCTTGTACCCACATATTACAGAAAATTGTTCGGACTGCCGTGGATCAAGAAGAAAAACACCGACAATCTACACGTTCTGAGCATTAATAAAACAGCTTATACACAGCCTGACGTCTCGTAAGCTGAAATCCTTGGCCATGTTAACCAGTACAGTGGTTTGGAAAGAACAGCGTTAGAAGGCATGATGTCTGGAAGAAGAGACTGGTCCATCAGCATGCAGCTGAACACAAGACTCTGAACATACCTTAGTAGGGAAAATACGTCAGGCAGAGGAACTAGTACAGGATCGATAAATTTTTTTCACCGGGTAGTAATTTCACAGATGACGGGAAAGGCAACAACAGTGTTCATGTTTATTTGTTCGCAATTCGTGAACCATTGAAAAAATGCGACTGTATGTTGATGTGTAGTGAACTAAAAGACTACTGAATGATGCAAGCAATGAACGGTGTCGCTATGGCAATCGGTTTATTATTACCAGCCAATCGGTGTTTGATTTTTTTTTTTTTTTTGGAATAGCCCTCGTATTAGTAATATATCATGCATGTCGTAAGAGACGACAAAGTTGGATGGAGAGAGCCTTGTTATATCATTCGTAGATAACTGTGGCTGTCATGAAGGAGTCTACAAAACGCTTGGTGTCCGCTGGTTGAGGTTGGGATAGGAAAGACAGAAGAAGGAAGAGGAGAAGATGCGATCAGAGCCACCCTCGGCAAAGGACGAATTACATGATGAATTTCTGAGAGTTCTGTCATGAGATTAATGTTACAATAATCCCTATGAAATTATGTGTAGCATCTTAGGTTTTGTTGGTATTTAATGATCATCCTGATGTTAATTTACCCAACTCTGTCCCTGTTGTTAGTTTACAGACTCTGTCCATGTTGTTACTTTATACAACTCTCTTCATAGTGTTAATTTGTTGCTACTTTACACAACACTCTTAGCGTGGTTACTTTACATCATGTTATCCATGTTGCTATTTTAGCAAACTCTTTCCCCATTGTTATTTTGATTACTTTAAACAACGCTCTCCCTATTGTTACTTTAAGTACTTTAAATAATTCTCTCCCTATTGTTACTTTAATTACTTTAAACAATTCTCTCCCTATTGTTACTTCAGTTACTTTAAATAACTCACTATTGTTACAGCTGTTACTTTAAACAACTCTCTCTCTCTCTCTCTCTCTCTCTCTCTCTCTCTCTCTCTCTCTCTCTTGTTACTTCTGTTACTTTAAACAACTCTCTTCTTCTTATTACTTTAACTAACTTTTTCCTTGTTGTGCTTTAAACAAGTTTGTCAATGATTTTACAATAACCAACTCTCTTCATGGTGTTACTTTAAGCACCTCTCTCCGTGTTGTTATTTTAACCAACTTTCTCCCTGCTTTTACTTGAACCAAGTCGCTAAATGTTATTACTTTTACTACATCTCTCTCTCTCTCTCTCTCTCTCTCTCTCTCTCTCTCTCTCTCTCTCTCTCTCTCTCTCTCCACCTATCTGTCTCCTTCTCTCTGTAATGCTCTTGATGAATGAAAAACGAGTGATTGGAAGGGCCGAATGTAAGACGGGCCTGCGCGCCCAATTTGTGACCCTAATAAAGTTGATTTGATTTGATTTGATTTGTATCTCCATCTTTCTCTCTCTCCGTCTTTCTCAATCTCTCTCTCCAATACTCTCTCTTTTCACGTCTCTCGCCACTTCTCTCTCTCTCTCTTTCTCTCTCTCTCTCTCTCTCTCTCTCTCTCTCTCTCTTTTTTTTTTTTACTCTAACCAACTCTCCTCCGCCCCTTGTTTCCTTTAACACAAAACACACAAAACCCCCATTTGTTAGCGTAACCAATCCATTCCCCATTCTTAATCCAACCAACTCAATTCTCGGTTTCTTTTACCAATTCAACCTAAATCGTAATGTTAACATTACATGTCGTATAATTTTGCATTGTCAATCCTTCACATAAAGACATAAAGTATAAAGTGACAACTGCCTGGGGCAGAAAAGGTTAACAAATAACGCCGGCTTGGTACTCTTATTTCCCACAAGAACATTAGTAAATACTCTGAGATCAGAGAAATAATGAGCACAACTCCAGCGGGGCTGCTGACCACGGAAGCTTACAATTTCACCACTCTCCATCCCCGGGGCTGCCTTATAATTAGTTTTGTCTCAAGCTGAAACACAACTACCCTGTTGGTCAGTGGAAGTCCGCCAGCCACAATCTCCGGAGAAATGCTCCCATATTCCTCTTAATGTTGCGTTAGGTTTTGAGTTGTTGCATCGTATCTACAATCAAATCCCGCTGTTCAGTTGATTAGTAAGTCACGTACCGTCATTACGGGATTTTGTGCAACTGTTGTTGTTCACCAGCTGGTCGAGTAGCTAAGCATATCGGGTTCTCATTTGGTATACCCGGTTCGAAGCCTCGGTTAGGCGTAGATTTTTTAAATGTCGGGGGGAAAACGTAAATTCCTAACCTGCACAGTTCGCGGCGACTGCACTAGCCAGGCGGCCTTAATTCCTCAGACTCAAGACCCGTGTCCGATACACCCATCTGGAGATCATCAGCCACACCCTGCACCCATCTTCTCTTTGGCCTTCCTCTTCCTCTCTTCCGGGTCATATATCCCTCCCTTATTGTCTCTCCAAACTTTCATGACGTTTCAAGTGACCAAAATATTTAAATTTGCTTTGTTTTATCGTCTTTACCTTCTTCAATATTCAACTCTTGTCGTATGGATGCATTTGTTCTCTTCAGTATCCAAAATATTCATAGAACCCGTCTATAACTTTTATATTCAATGGCATTTATGCGCTGTTCAGCTTGTTTAGGAAGTGTCCAGGTCTCACAGGCGTATTTTTGCAATGGTAAAGATGCATGCTCTTACACATCTAACTTTTGTAATGTAGGCACGTAAATAAGGAATTAGGTAAGTATGTAAGCAAATAAGTAAGACATTAAGTAAGTAAACAGGTACGGAAGGAATTAAGTATGTAAGCAAGTAATCACCTAAATAAGCAAGTGAGCACGTAAACAAGTAAGCAGGAAGTTACGTAAGAAAATAAATAAACAAGTAAACACTTAAGTAAGCACATAAACAAGTAAGTACGTAAACACGTAAGTAAGCACACAAGCAAGTAAGTAAGTAAGCACATAAACAAGTAAGTACTAAGCACGTAAGTAAGCACACAAGCAAGTAAGTAAGTAAGCACATAAACAAGTAAGTACGTAAGCACGTAAGTAAGCACACAAGCAAGTAAGTAAGTATGCATATAAACAAGTAAGTACGTAAGCACGTAAGTAAGCACACAAGCAAGTAAGTAAGTAAACAATCGCGTAAGTAAGCACACAAGCAAGTAAGTAAGTAAACAATCGCGTAAGTAAGCACACAAGCAAGTAAGTAAGTAAGCACATGAACAAGTAAGTACATAAGCACGTAAGTAAGCACATAAACAAGTAAGTAAGTAAGCAAGCGTGTAAGTAAGCACACAAGCAAGTAAGTAAGTAAGAACATAAACAAGTAAGTACGTAAGCACGTAAGTAAGCACATAAGCAAGTAAATAAGTAAGCAAGCGTGTAAGTAAGCACATAAGCAAGTAAGTAAGTAAACAAGCGCGTAAGTAAGCACATAAGCAAGTAAGTAAGTAAGCATATAAGCAAGTAAGTAAGTAAGCAAGCGTGTAAGTAAGCACATAAGCAAGTAAGTAAGTAAACAATCGCGTAAGTAAGCACACAAGCAAGTAAGTAAGTAAGCACATGAACAAGTAAGTACGTAAGCAAGTAAGTAAGCACATAAACAAGTAAGTAAGTAAGCAAGCGTGTAAGTAAGCACACAAGCAAGTAAGTAAGTATGAACAAAAACAAGTAAGTACGTAAGCACGTAAGTAAGCACATAATAAAGTAAATAAGTAAGCAAGCGTGTAAGTAAGCACATAAGCAAGTAAGTAAGTAAACAAGCGCGTAAGTAAGCACATAAGCAAGTAAATAAGTAAGCAAGCGTGTAAGTAAGCACATAAGCAAGTAAGTAAGTAAGCACATAAGCAAGTAAGTAAGTAAGCAAGCGTGTAAGTAAGCACATAAGCAAGTAAGTAAGTAAACAATCCCGTAAGTAAGCACACAAGCAAGTAAGTAAGTAAGCACATGAACAAGTAAGTACGTAAGCACGTAAGTAAGCACATAAACAAGTAAGTAAGTAAGCAAGCGTGTAAGTAAGCACACAAGCAAGTAAGTAAGTAAGAACATAAACAAGTAAGTACGTAAGCACGTAAGTAAGCACATAAGCAAGTAAATAAGTAAGCAAGCGTGTAAGTAAGCACATAAGCAAGTAAGTAAGTAAACAAGCGCGTAAGTAAGCACATAAGCAAGTAAGTAAGTAAGCATATAAGCAAGTAAGTAAGTTAGCAAGCGTGTAAGTAAGCACATAAGCAAGTAAGTAAGTAAACAATCGCGTAAGTAAGCACACAAGCAAGTAAGTAAGTAAGCACATGAACAAGTAAGTACGTAAGCAAGTAAGTAAGCACATAAACAAGTAAGTAAGTAAGCAAGCGTGTAAGTAAGCACACAAGCAAGTAAGTAAGTAAGAACATAAACAAGTAAGTACGTAAGCACGTAAGTAAGCACATAAGCAAGTAAATAAGTAAGCAAGCGTGTAAGTAAGCACATAAGCAAGTAAGTAAGTAAACAAGCGCGTAAGTAAGCACATAAGCAAGTAAATAAGTAAGCAAGCGTGTAAGTAAGCACATAAGCAAGTAAGTAAGCACATAAGCAAGTAAGTAAGTAAGCAAGCGTGTAAGTAAGCACATAAGCAAGTAAGTAAGTAAACAATCGCGTAAGTAAGCACACAAGCAAGTAAGTAAGTAAGCACATGAACAAGTAAGTACGTAAGCACGTAAGTAAGCACATAAGCAAGTAAATAAGTAAACAAGCGCGTAAGTACGCACATAAGCAAGTAAGTAAGTAAGCATATAAGCAAGTAAGTAAGTAAGCAAGCGTGTAAGTAAGCATGCAAGCAAGTAAGAAAGCGTGTAAGTAAGCACATAAGCAAGTAAGTAAGTAAACAAGCACGTAAGTAAGCACACAAGCAAGTAAGTAAGTAAGCACATAAACAAGTAAGTACGTAAGCACGTAAGTAAGCACATAAGCAAGTAAGTAAGTAAGCAAGCGTGTAAGTAAGCATGTAAGCAAGTAAGCAAGCGTGTAAGTAAGCATGTAAGCAAGTAAGTAAGCACGTAAGCAAATAAGTAAGTAAGCACATAAGTAAGTAAGTAAGCGTGTAAGTAAGCATGTAAGCAAGTAAGTAAGCACGTAAGTAAGCATATAAGCAAATAAGTACGTAAGCACATAAGTAAGCACATAAACAAATAAGTAAGTAACCACGAAAGTAAGCACATAAGCAAGTAAGTAAGAACGAAAGTAAGCACATAATCAAGTAAGTAAGTAAGCAAGCACATAAACAAGTAAGAAAGTAAGCACATAAGCAATTAAGTACGTAAGCACGAAAATAAGTAAGTAAGCAAGCAGGAAATTAAGCACTGAAGCAAGTAAGTAAGTAAGCAAGCACGAAAGTAGGCACATAAGCAAATAAGTAAGTAAGCACGAAAGTAAGCATATATGAAAGTAAGTAAGTAAGCACATAAACAAGTAAGAAAGTAAGCACATAAGTAAGTAAGTACGTAAGCACGAAAGTAAGCATATAATCAAGTAAGTAAGCACGAAAGTAAGCACATAAGCAAGCAAGTAAGTAAGCACGAAAGAAAGCACATAAGCAAGTAATTAAGTAAGCACTAAGTAAGCACATAGGCATGTAAGTAAGTAAGCACGAAAGTAAGCACATAAGCAAGTAAGTACGTAAGCACGAAAGTAAGCATATAATAAGTAAGTAAGTAAGCACGAAAGTAAGCACATAAGCAAGTAAGTAAGTAAGCACATAAGCAAGTAAGTAAGTAAGCACATAAACAAGTAAGAAAGTAAGCACATAAGCAAGTAAGTAAGTAAACACGAAAGTAAGCACATAAGTATTATAAGTAAGCAAAGAAAGGTCCTTTTTCCGTGCACTTAGAAGCACTGCTTATTATTTATTTATTTTTATTTTTTTTTTGGGGGGGGGGCGAGGGGAGTGGGGGTTAAGAAAGTCCTAGCCCAACATTTATATAGAAAAGTCCTAGCCCTATATTTATATACAAAAGTCCTAGCCCTATATTTATATAGAAAAATCATAGACCTATATTTATATAGAAAATGTCTAGTCCTTTATGTATATATAAAATTCCTAGACCAATATTTATATAGAAAAATCCAAGCCCTATATTTATATAGCAAAGACCTAGCCCCATATTTAAATAGAAAAGGCCTAGCCCAATATTTATAAAGAAAAGTTCTAGCACTATATTTAAATAGACCAAAAAGCGAGCGGCACGGGCTGTGATCGATATGAAGTAGTCGACTTTACTTCCCCTGGACATTTCCTGGAAGTCATATTCTGAGCCCAGGTCAAATGTCTTAAGAATCTTTATGCAATACGAACCCATGGCTACAGGCTGGCGTGCTAAGCCCATGCCCTACAGCTGTTCTGTCATTATCATTATGTGCCATGCTGACAGGCGTGGGCGGTCATGTTTCGCATTCTCACACGATCACCAGAGTCGTGGATCAGCTCTGTGTTCTTGTCTTGGCCATGTCACGTGGCCATGCCATCCAGTTATTTACTTATCTGCCTTCCCCTTGTTCTTTTCTCCTCATCCTTGCCAGTTGTCACGAAGTTCTCCAATTTATTTCTTCTCATATTGTGTTCAACAAAATTGTGACTGTCCATGTCTAATTTCTCTAATCCTATACATTTCTGTACATTTTATGTAATATATTTCGTACCTTATAGAGGAAAGTACCTCTGTCTGTCTCTATTTGTCTGTGTGTCTGCCTGTCCTTCCGTTCGTCTATCTCTCCGTCCGTTTGTCTACCTGTCTATCAGTCTGATTGCCTGTTTGTCTATCTGTCTGCACGCATATTTGTCTCTCTGTCTATCTATCAATCCATCCACCCCTTACGTTTGCCCGTCTGTCTGTCTATCTGTCTGTCTGTATATTTATCTATCTATCTATCTATCTATCTATCTATCTATCTATAAGACAGATAACTGTCTCTTTGTCTGTCTGTCTGTCTGTCTGTCTGTCTGTCTGTCTGTCTGTCTGTCTGTCTGTCTGTCTGTCTGTCTGTCTGTCTGTCTGTATGTATGTATGTATGTATTTCTGACTGTCTGTCTGTCTGTTTCTTCAGTCAGTCAGTCTATCTATGTAACTATCTATCAGACAGATAACTATCCTGTTGTCTATCTCTCTGTCTGTCTGCATGTCTGCCTGCCAGCTTATCGCTGTCCCTATATATGTTTGTGTTTCTGTCTCACTAACTGCGAGTCATGCTGTTTAACCAAAAATGTTCTGATAAACTTAGCCGTGTCAGTTGTAAATGTCTTTGAATGTCATAGTGTAGCGTCATGCTTCATACGAGTGTAAGTTAATAAGTAAGTACAAATGGCTGCGGAGAAATAACTAAATATGATAACAACTTGAAACCAGTTTCTTTTTATACATACATTGTCCCTTTATTTCTTAATATAATTTCCACCAACATTGATGCACTTATCCTATCGTTTTATCAGTCCTCTCAAATCGGCTGCATAGAACTGCGTGCTCTGTTTTTCTAAACCACGTTTTCACTTTACATTCAACTTCGGCGTCATTCGCGAATGTCTCCCGCCAAGGTGGGTTGTCAGTGTTTATGCTGATAAATGTTTGTCCCGTAAAGCGGTGCATAGCTGGGTAGAAAACGTTACAAGGGCGAATCAAGAAGTAAGTCACACAGTTCTGTGGGATGGCAGGTAAATAAAAACAAATCACGCAGTTCTATACAGCCAGTTTGGGAGGACTGATAAAACGATGGGATAAGTGCATCAATGTTGGTAGAAATTATGTTGAGAAATAAAGGGACAATGTATGTATAAAAATAAACTGGCTTCCAGTTGTTATCATGTGTAATTATTTTTCTGCAGCCATTTGTGACTTACTTATTAACTTACCCTCGTATATTTTGAGTCCTTTGAACCGGCTCTTGAATTTATAAACATATCAAGTAAGTTGCATATCCCTTACATGTATCGTAGTCAACCCCAACATTTATTTGGTTGTTTGTGATTTCTTGGCAAGTTTACGTTCAGTAGTTTGCCATTGCTTTATGAACTACCGGCACTCATACCAGTGTATGAAAACCAACGTCAATGCGGTCTGTGGCCAAATCGCCGCTGTTTCGAACGCGGTATGCGGGATTACGCATTGCATTCGTAACCTCTTCTGGCCCATAGCCGTGCATCCTGTACTTTGAGGCCTTTGAACCCCCCCCCCCCCCCCCCCCCCATCTTTCGCAAACCTAATGTCTAAGAAACATTCGCTTGAATTTATGAACATATCAAGACAGCTTCAGAACTCAGTACAAATGTGTCTAGACCCCCAAAGTATGTTTCGTACTAAAATATTGATTTCGTAATACTAACGCTGTCCCGGACTGGCCTAGTCAATATATGCATATTTGTGGGTGCCAAAGGAAATCGTTTGCTTAGCCTCAAGGGGAGTATTTTAAAAGAAATATATTCCTTTTGTGAATCTCGCTGCATTTCGTCAGGTTCATACTGTAAAGTTAAAATCATATTCTGTTGCACATCTTCAAGTTCATACTGTAGAGTTAAATATCAGATTCTACTGCACATCTTCCCGTTCAGCTGTAGAGTTAAATATATTATTCCGCTGCACATCTTCAAGTTCATGCTGTATAGTTAACTATCTTATTTCGCTGAATCTCCTCAGATTCATGCTGCAGAGTTAAAACCACATTTCGCTGAATCTCCACAGGGATATACTGTATAGTTAAATATCATATTTCTTTGAATTTCCCCAGGTTCATGCTATAGAGTTAAATATCATATTTCGGTGAATCTCCCCTGGTTCATGCTATAGATTTAAATATCATCCTCCGCTGAATCTCCCCATGTTCGTGATGTAAAGTTAAATATCACATTTCTCTGAAACTCAAAAGAGTCATGCTGTATAGTCAGATATCATATTTTGCTGAATCTCCTCCGGTCCATGCTGACATAAACACACATAGCTAGTGAAACTGTTCCAATGTGGAATATTTGTAAGTAGTATCAGCAGTAATCACATTTGAAGTCTCCAAAACTAACATACTCTGAAGCTTCAACAAAGCTGTTTTTTTTTCTATTGTCCTTTAACCCAATTGAGGCATACGCCTCAACCTAACTATGTCAAACAATCCCATCTCTTGTCATCTCATCTCCTCCATTATTATTCACTTGTCTTTAATTCTCATTCCGCTCCGTGGAGAAGGGTTTATGGGCGCAGTTCGTAATACCGCATACCCGCCTTCGAAATACAGCTGAGGATTATTTGGCAGCAGGCCGCCTAGCGTTGGTTTTTTTACGAAAATGGTATGGGTGTCGGTCGTTCAGAAAGAAATGGCAAACTACTGAACGTTAACTTGCCAAGAGATCACATCAGCAAATAATGCTGGTGTTGACTGCGACGTCCTATAAAGGATATGCAACTAACTTGTAATCATGTGTTTTATGTCTCCCACTATTTCTTTCGCCTTTCGGGTTCCAGACAAAAAGAGGTTTAGGGGTATTATCTAGTTATAATATCCTCAGATTTTCTCAGTATGTTCTACATAGCGAAGCCTCAACAATTATACGTTTAAACCCCATGATGTGCAGACAGAAAGAATTAGCAGTGAATCTGCTATTATCGTGGTGATAACAGGAGCTCCACATCCGAACAATGTCATTGAGTTTGTGTCTTGTATAATTGAAAAATATGCATTTAATAACTTTATATGATATATAACTTTGCAGTGTGTACCTGACGAGATGCAGCTAAATGTGTAAGACAACACATTATCATCATGTTCAATGCCGATAAGCGTTAGCGGTCATGTTTCGCCATCTCGCGCGATCACCAGAATCGTGGATCAGCTCAGTGTTCTTGTCTCGACCACAATACGTGGCCAAGCCATACAGTTGGTTACTTCTCTGTCTTTCCCTTGTTCTCTTCACCTCGATCTTGCCAGTCGCCACCGACTATCAGTATTATACTCAGGCTTGTGTCCTTGTAGTTATTGCATTGGTTCTTGTGGTGCAAATGTACATGAATAAATATCTGAGAAATGAAACCACCTGTTACCTTTTGTGCGTCATTCTGTTTACAAAGTACGCGAGCTGCGTTTATTTCTAGAATCAAATCAAACAAAACAAAACAAAACAAACAAACAAACGGCATTTGAATAAACAAAATTGACGACAGCATTAGAAGACAACACAATGAGCTTAATTTATTGCTTTATTTCTGTAGATTTCCGATGGATTTTATTGTTCGGTTCAAAATGTGCGTATGTGGCTAAATACTGATAGGGTGTGTAATTTGCTCTTAACCAATGACAGGAGAGATTCAGTTTTGTTCTTTCTATAGCGAGTTTCTGAACGTAATTGACTTGGTTGGCTTCATCTCTTCTACTCGTTTCCTCCACAGAAGATTACATTCTAATTGTGAGGTTGTTGTATGCAAGAGAGAGAGAGAGAGAGAGAGAGAGAGAGAGAGAGAGAGAGAGAGAGAGAGAGAGAGAGAAAGAGAGAGAGAGAGAGAGGAGGGAGGAAAGGGATCATTAGAGAAAGCTTCATGGAGAGAGGACAACGGGTCCACATACAGACACAAAGAAACACACAAATGTGTATATATATATATATAAACCGGTCTCAATGGTTTTATGGACGCGATTCGTAATCCCGTATTCCTGGGTTCGAAACACAGCGGTTCTGATTTTTTCGAAAAAGGTATAGGTGATAGTCGTACATAAAGCAATGCCAGACTACTGAACGTAAAACTTGCCCAGGAATCACGACCAGCCAAAATGTTGGGGTTGACTGCTACGTCCTGTGAAGGACATGCAGCTTATATATATATATATATATATATATATATATATATATATATATATATATATATATATATATATAGAGAGAGAGAGAGAGAGAGAGAGAGAGAGAGAGAGAGAGAGAGAGAGAGTTGTCTCAAACCGTCAGAATACAGAACGATATGTTGTTAGAAATTGATAGTTAACAGACATCGTCCTCTATTTGGGGGGGGGGGGGGGGGTATCGACCTCAGGAGATGAGTTTAAGAGCAAAATTGCGGACAATGGCCTGGTTGCCGGGTTTTCCCAAGTATAGAAGGCCAAGATTAACGTAAGCTTTGTCTAGAACTGTCAAGAGACAAAGGTAGACACCGGATGTTGTAGATCTATGGGGACAGATACGCCCATTTACCCAAAAGCAAATATGGCGTTGAGCCAGGACTTAAGATTAGGACTTTGAACTCGAATTAGGACGTGGCCACGTGAAGCAGAATTAGGGATGCAGAATAGCCAGGCTACGACCGGAGCCTGTTGGTGGATCTCGACGAGGCGCTGGGAAGTTAAGACACCCACGTGACTTCAGGACGCAAAGCAGCGCCAATCTAGCTGGGATATTGACACGGAACTGAGACAGTCGGGAGAGATGAGCAGCAGGACTTCGGGAATGACGGGTGTCTAAACACCAGACCGTGGGGGACCCAAAGGAGTGAGAAGTGGGACTCCGGAGATGGAGGGTGTTCAAAACCCCATGCCGTAGACTACCCGGGTAGGAGAAGTGTAACTTCAAAGGCGAAAGGTGCACATATACAAGTTCATCTTGAACACAAGGAGAAGGGGCCTGACTAGCGTGCCTGTGGATGGAATCGACTTAGGTAGATGCGCCAAAAGGAAGAGGAAACACAGACTTGAGGAGTCACAAAGTTGTGGGAAAAGGCTGCCTTTCCCAGAAAACTATTTGTTAAAGGAACCGCTGTCAAATTGCGATCAATGGCTAGAGTCGAATAGACCAAAAATTAGAAAAAGAGGAAACACGTTTGTCGGGATCACCTATAAAACTGATAGTCAGGCAAGACTGGGAAAAGTCAGGTGGATCCCACGGCGGGCGGTTAATTGTGAGAAATCAACAGTGAAGCCCAGACGTGCAAGCATTCGCTGAACGACGGGACATTACGTAAGTTGGTGTAAGATCTAGTTAGATATTTGTTAGAATATAATCAGGCGCACGTAACGTTACCTTAGTTCAAAAAGGAATGGCAAACTACTATACATAAACCCGCCAATACAGTAGTAAGAGACACGCAATTTACTTATCATTTATGGATCTGGGTCCAGCTGATGACGTCATTTTATACTATACGAAAAGTCTACCGCCATATTGATGACGTCAAAAACCGGATCCAGATCGGACCACATTTTTTCGAAAATTGGCGGTTATTTTCTTGGGTTTGGGTGACCACTTCCGGTTGTTGTGATGACTACTTCCGGTCCATGGCTACCCCCTACCGAGGTCCCCCGTACCCGACGCGACCCGACCCGGCGCGAACAGAGCGACCGTCGGCGCGACCCGACGCGATCCGACGCGAGCGAACCGACCAGGCGGGTGTGGGGGCACCGCGGCTGTGGTCATGTGGTGTAATCGAACCCAAATCATATCGATCCCTTCGATGAGGAGACCGAAATCAATATGACAGAAAAATGATTTATTCCAGCTCTCGAGCTAACTCGAGGATCCATTTTTGGATGCATTAATAAACTTTTTCACGCAGATAGTTAATTCGGCAGGTTTCCTTACCCATGTATCAACATTAAGCGCTTGGTGAAAATCTGGTTTAGAAATATACTAACCAGGCAAAGATTATTATTAAACATTAACCCTAAAACTTAATTAAACACCAAAACTTTCTTGTATGTTTAGCGTCGAGTAGTTACGTCAATAAAAAAAAACTACGAGTCTCATTTAATTTAAGCCATAATTTACCGAGATAATCATGAAAATATGTAATATTATTAAACATCAAAGTTATACCCCCTTAATTATAAACGTATGCCAAGGGAGACAAATCGGATCCCTTGGCTCAACCAGAATTGTTCCCCCTTTTGGATACTAAGCTCCCCTTGAATGAAAGTTTACCTGCGCGTACAGGTAAAAGGTCACGTGCTGACCCCACCACCGGCCAGCTCTGATCATTACTGGAGATAAACACGCACACTAAAGCGGGCTGACAACAGCGCTGGCCAGCTCGAGTTGATCTTACCTGAGATAAACACACCCACTGAGGCGTTCTGGTTGACCGTTAACATAATTAACACAGTGACACAGCCGGGGCTGTGAAGGGAATATTTGGGTAGGAAAAATAAGCTATGCTCAAATATACCTTTACGAAGTGCGTGGGAAGAAACTGTATCAACAGCAAGGTGTCTATCTATTACAGAACGTCGCAGTCAACCCCAACATTTTTTTGCAATGCATTTACAGGACGTTGCAGATAACCCCAACAGTGATTGGTTGCGCGTGTGCCATCATGACATCCGTGCATGCGTGCGTGTGTATGTACATGCGTGTGTGTGTGTGTGTGTGTGCTATCTATTACAGGACGTCGCAGTCAACCCCAATATTGTTTGGTTGCTCGTATGCATCATGATTCGCCGTGTCATGTCACGACCAAATGATTGCCTCGTACTATGTGTCTATCTATTACAGCTGGTAGTCAAGCTGTAATGCAAGGCATTTACAGGACGCTGCAGTCAACCCCAACATTGTTTGATAGCGCTTGTACCATCATGACAACCGTGTGTGTGTGTGTGTGTGTGTGCGAGCGCGCATGTAGGCATGTGTGGGTGCGTGGGTGTACGACCGCGTGTGTGTATGTGTGTGTGAGCACTGCCAATTATAGGACATCGCAGTCAACCTCAGTATTCTACGGAGTGTCTGAATTCCTGGGGCAAGTTTTGCAATTGTCATTATGTACGAACGACATTCATGTCGTGTGCGCTAGCGCGTGTGTGTGTTATACATTCGTGTGTGCATGCGCGCGCGTGTGTGTGCTATCAATTACAGGGAATCACAGTCAACCTCAACATTCTATGGAGTTTCATGTGTGCTGGGCAAGCTTGCGATTCTCATTTTGAATGAACGACAACCATGTCATGTGCGTGTGAAGAGGGTGTATCAACAGCTAGTTGTCTATCTATTACAGGACGTCGCAGTCAGCCCCAACATTGTTTATGCAATGTATTTACAGGACGTTGCAGATAGCCCCAACATTGATTGGTGCGGGTGTACCATCATGACATCTGTGTGTGTGTATGTGTGTGTGTGTGTGTGAGCGCGTGCGTGTGTGCTATCAATTACAGGACATCGCAGTCAACCTCAACATTCTATGGAGTTTCATGTTTCTGTGCAAGTTTACGATTCTCATTTTGAATGAACGACAACCATGTCATGTGAGTGTGAAGAGGGTGTAGCACCAGCTAGATGTCTATCAATTACAGGACAACGCAGTCAACCTCAACATTCGTACTTCCTGTGCAAGCTTGCCGGTGTATTTCTGAACAACCGGCACCCATGATCGTCTGTAGTGTCTGTAATCAGGATTACCATCATTATCATCACCCAGCTCCACCAACAAAATCATTATCATCATCATCATCATAAGCATCAGCTTCGTCATCAGCTGAAGGTGACCAATCGGGTGACTCACCACAGGGCTATGTCGGCGGAGTGAACGTACGTGAACGTGTTCAGACATATCTTTGGGGAAAACTGAAGGATGACTCAGAGCGTACTGACAGCATAACGATACAGCCGAACAAATATGGCGTTGCTTCCGGTCATATGTCTAAGGTATACAATCGAAACACGTGACTAAAACCGGTTAAAGACGGTGTGGCACTCGATCACCTGTGTAAGGGTACAACCACGTGGCTAAAAGCGTTTAAAGATGGCGCTGTAACCGGTCACGTGTCTTATGGGACACAGCCGGTCAAATATAGCAATGCTTCAGGTCATTTGACTATGGGATGCAATCTAATCTCGTGAATAAAGCCGGATAAAGATGGCGTCGCACTCGATCACCTGTGTAAGGGTACACCTGAGACACGAAGGTACTGACTACGATCGGAAGTATTCATGGAACCCAAACGCACAATGGATGAGATTACATCCCAGTCGATCTTACAAAGCATTTTAAAGATGCCATCAGTGTTGTCAACACCTAGAAAATGATCAAGAGAGGACACCCTTCTTCCAAAAAAAAAACAAAAGAAACGGCAAAGAGAAACATGAAATCATGGAGTACAACCCTGGCAAACGAAAAACATGACTGACTCCACTCACAATCCATGTGACACAGAGCAAAAGCTTCATCACCCCCCCCCCCCCAAAAAAAAAAAAAAAAAAAAAACAAGTATTGGTGCACGCTCAGAGAAATAAAGACACTTATTTCCAAAATAATCTCTACCAGAGTTCACCAGAGCATGCCAGTTTTGACAAAAGTAGCACAACTTCTACGTTACCTATTTTGAAGACTGGTGATTCTTGTTTCTTCATCTCAGCTCTGTCATTAGACATGTTGTTCTGCAAGAAACCTACTTCTTGTAGTCAGACAGCCGTAGACCCGCATGAGACAACATTTGATCTACTTGACGATTCTTCTTTAGATGCAAATATTGACCTTCTGTCTAACGGTCATGAACCAGACTCTGAGCTTCTCGAAAATCAACACTTTGTGGAATGAAAACTATTTTACCGCTGGTTTCCGAAGTTGCTCCTCTGTCGCAGCAGATGAAATACAACACCCATTGAGTAAGGTATGTATAAATACCAAAGGTCATGATCATAGTTTCCAAGAACAGGTGTGTTAGCTCCGGTGTCTATTGGTACATTCTATTATCTGGTACTCTTTATTTCACTATGAAAGACTAGGTGCTGAAGTCTTATAAGTTTCAATGTGATTTTTTTTTCTCCTCTCCAGGTTAATTTTGCAACAGAACCGCACTTCTTAACAATTCATATCGTGGGCACGGAAGAACGCAATGGTAACTAGCACCATGTAACCAGAGAACGTGTAAATTTTGAACGGCGTATACTAGTGTTGGACCAAATTCTGACCCCAGTCCTGGGGGACAGTCACAGAGTCAAAGTCCTCGAGTAAAGAAAAAAGCGAGAACAACAGTGAAAGAGGCCGAGATAGTCTAATCCCCCTGTGGTAACTGATATTTAAAACACAAAGGTCAAGCCACACTAGCGGACGAGTATTAAAACACCTACATAAAAACAAGATAGTTGTAATATACTTACATTCATGTCTTCAATAACTGACCAGTCCTCAATATGAAGAAAAAAAACTACAGTTTGTGTGAGGAGACTGTATATGTATAGCACTGTTATTCTGACTTCACAGACTGTAGCTCACAGTGACTACAACGCAAGTAACACGGCGCCCTCTATGCTATCTATTTAATCATGACTAGAGGTCACGTAGCGAGCATGACCCGTATTCCCCAACCCAACTCAAACATACAACAGGTCAACGAGCGGGTAGTAGAACGACTGGTCGCGCCATACGAACAGCCACGTCAGCGTAATCTGAACCGCTTGACCTAAGAAACTGGCTGAAACCGGTGGCTCAAAAACTAGTATATAAACCCGAGAGTGGTAACATTCAAGCATTGTGATCCGAAGATGACTACAGACCTCAAGACTGTGCCTGTTATCTGGGTCTACATGACTCGTAGTGGTGAGACTATTAGACCAGTGGGTGGTGGTGATAAGGCTGTGTTTGTCTCATCCTACAGAGGCACGAACACGTTACACATCCGTAGATTTTTCTGTTAATCCGACAAGAAGTTCCCGACTAAGATTGGAATGACACTCACTCGGCAAGAATATGAACAGATGATCCCCATGCATCGCGAGATCCTTACTGACTTTGACAGACTCAACCAAGTTAACCAAGCCAGTAGCGAAGTCAAACAAGACACTAACAGAGGCAACCAAGTCAGTAACCAAAACATTAAAGTCAATGCTCATGTCAAACAAGCCACTACCAGAAGCAATCAAACCCAAAACACACAAGTCAGTACTCAAGTTAAACAAGGAACTAACCGAAACCATCAAGTAGACGCATACTATACCGCTAGTTTTCAACCCAGCTACAGTCAGATGTGTGATGACCCCAGCAACCAGCTATGTGAAGAGCCCAAATAGCCAGCTGTTTGATGTACCCGACACTCAGATGATTGATGGCCCTGTTGTCTACAATACTCAGATATCAGCCCACCAATCAGGAGATCAGCCTTATGACTACATGCCAAGTGACATATACATACCAGGCTACCAGCTGGAAAAACCAACCTACTCAGACAATGGTGTGAAGAAACCCAGAAACAACATACAGTGCGTATAGCTCTGTATGTGAAAATAAAATGATGTGATGATACTATGTATACCACCTCATATCACATCATCCATTTCGTATAATGACATTATGCATTTTTATTCTTGAAAAATGTACTGAAATACTGTAAAATGTACCGAACTACAGTAAAATAAACAGGTCTGTATTATCATTACGTCTTGGTTGTTGAATTTTTTAGTGTTTACGGTGTATATAGTTGTCATGTGATGAGAGAATGAAGGGCAAAAATGTTGGTCAAGTAATAAAATGTTTTAGCCAAAAGGGAAAAATTGTGGCTACATTTCAACCAGACTTATAAAAAAACTCACCCAATCTTATGAAAAGTAGGAAAATTTGTTAACCAAACGTGAAAAGTTTGGCCAACTGTCACCCAAACTTATGAAAAGTGGGAAATTTTTTGTCCAGCGGTGAAAAGTTTGACCAAATTTCACCCAAACTTATGAAAAGTAGGAAACTTTGTTAACCAAATGGCAAACATCTTGGCCAAGTAATAAAATTTGTTAGCCAAAGGGGAAAAATTTTGGCTACATTTCAACCAGACTTATAAAAAACTCACCCAATCTTATTAAAAGTAGGAAAATTTGTTAACCAAATGTGAAAAGGTTAGCCGAATTTCAAACCAAACATAAACAATATCAGTCAAACATATGAAAAGTAGGAAAATTTGTTAACCAAACGTGAAAAGTTTGGCCAACTGTCACCCAAACTTATGAAAAGTGGGAAATTTTTTGTCCAGCGGTGAAAAGTTTGACCAAATTTCACCCAAACTTATGAAAAGTAGGAAACTTTGTTAACCAAATGGCAAACATCTTGGCCAAGTAATAAAATTTGTTAGCCAAAGGGGAAAAATTTTGGCTACATTTCAACCAGACTTATAAAAAACTCACCCAATCTTATTAAAAGTAGGAAAATTTGTTAACCAAATGTGAAAAGGTTAGCCGAATTTCAAACCAAACTTATATTAATCTCAGTCAAACATGAAAAGTAGGAAAATTTGTTAACCAAACGTGAAAAGTTTGGCCAACTGTCACCCAAACTTATGAAAAGTTGGAAATTTTGTTGTCCAGCGGTGAAAAGTTTGACCACATTTCACCCAATCTTATGAAAAGTAGGAAACTTTGTTAACCAAATGGCAAAAAATCTTCGCCAAGTAAGAAAATGTGTTAACCAAATGTGAAAAGATTAGCCAAATTTCAAACCAAACTTATAAAAATCTCAGTCAAACATATGAAAAGTAGGAAAATTTGTTAACCAAACGTGAAAAGTTTGGCCAACTTCCACCCAAAATTATGAAAAGTGGGAAATTTTGTTGTCCAGACGTGAAAAGTGTGAGCAAATTTCTCCCAAACTTATGAAAAGTAGGAAACTTTGTTAACCAAATAGTAAAAAAGCTTGGCCAAGTAAGAAAATATGTTAACCAAAGGTGAAAATTTTTGGACAACTTTGGCCAAATTTTCAAACAAAACTCATAAAAAGGTAGGAAACTTTGTTAACCAAATGTGAAAAGTTTGAGCAAAGTTCATCGAAACTTATAAAAAAAAGGAAACTTTGTTAATCAATTTCAACAATAAAATTGTACAAAAAAATTAACAAATAAATTTCTACATGAAACATTCAAGTTGGAAACATAAAGAGAAATTTAATTGTTAATTTTTTGTACAATTTTATTGTTGAAATTGATTAACAAAGTTTCCTATTTTTTATAAGTTTCGATGAACTTTGCTCAAACTTTTCACATTTGGTTAACAAAGTTTCCTACCTTTTTATGAGTTTTGTTTGAAAATTTGGCCAAACTTGTCCAAAAATTTTCACCATTGGTTAACACATTTTCTTACTTAGCCAAGCTTTTTTACCATTTGGTTAACAAAGTTTCCTACTTTTCATAAGTTTGGATGAAATTTGGTCACACTTTTCACGTCTGGACAACAAAATTTCCCACTTTTCATAATTTTGGGTGAAAGTTGGCCAAACTGTTCACGTTTGGTTAACAAATTTTCCTACTTTTCATATGTTTGACTGAGATTTTTATAAGTTTGGTTTGAAATTTGGCTAATCTTTTCACATTTGGTTAACACATTTTCTTACTTGGGCAAGATTTTTGCCATTTGGTTAACAAAGTTTCCTACTTTTCATAAGTTTGGGTGAAATTTGGTTACACTTTTCACGCCTGGACAACAAAATTTCCCACTTTTCATAATTTTGGGTGAAAGTTGGCCAAACTGTTCACGTTTGGTTAACAAATTTTCCTACTTTTCATATGTTTGACTGAGATTTTTATAAGTTTGGTTTGAAATTTGGATAATCTTTTCACATTTGGTTAACACATTTTCTTACTTGGCCAAGATTTTTGCCATTTGGTTAACAAAGTTTCCTACTTTTCATAAGTTTGGGTGAAATGTGGTCAAACTTTTCCACCGCTGGACAACAAAATTTCCCACTTTTCATAAGTTTGGGTGACAGTTGGCCAAACTTTTCACCGCTGGACAACAAAATTTCCCACTTTTCATAAGTTTGGGTGACATTTGGCTAAACTTTTCACGTTTGGTTAACAAATATTCCTACTTTTCATATGTTTGACTGATATTTTTATAAGTTTGGTTTGAAATTCGGCTAACCTTTTCACACTTGGTTAAAAAATTTTCCTACTTTTCATAAGATTGGGTGAGTTTTTTTATAAGTCTGGTTGAAATGTAGCCAAAATTTTCCCCCTTTGGCTAACAAATTTTATTACTTGGCCAAGATTTTTTCCCTTCATTCTCTCATCACATGACAACTATGTACACCGTAAACACTAAAAAATTCAACAACCAAGACGTAATGATAATATAGACCTGTTTATTTTATAGTAGTTCAGTACATTTTACAGTATTTCAGTACATTTTTCAAGAATAAAAATGCATAATGTCATTATACGAAATGGATGATGTGATATGAGGTGGTATACATAGTATCATCACATCATTTTATTTTCACATACAGAGCTATACACACTGGATGTTGTTTCTGGGTTTCTTCACACCATTGTCTGAGTAGGTTGGTTTTTCCAGCTGGTAGCCTGGTATGTATATGTCACTTGGCATGTAGTCATAAGGCTGATCTCCTGATTGGTGGGCTGATATCTGAGTATTGTAGACAACAGGGC
The DNA here is from genome assembly GCA_963921405.1 of Cepaea hortensis. Lineage (NCBI taxonomy): Eukaryota > Metazoa > Mollusca > Gastropoda > Stylommatophora > Helicidae > Cepaea > Cepaea hortensis. The sequence goes on along the minus strand of OY992879.1, from coordinate 139,082,224 downwards.
CATCAATCATATGAGTGTCGGGTACATCAAAGAGCTGGCTATTTGGGCTCTTCACATAGCTGGTTGCTGGGGTCATCACACATCTGACTGTAGCTGGGTTGATAACTGGTGGTATAGTATGCGTCTAGTTGGTGGCTTCGTTTAGTACCCTGTGTCAGAATCTCTATCTCCAACCGAGATGCAGGAACATCGTTACGCCCGCCAGGCAAATAGTCGCCAGCCGGGATGCAGTAACATCGTTACGGCCGCCAGGCGAGTACCAGTTACCTGCCCACAGGTTGCGGGCTGACGCGATCGTCAGCGGTCAGGCAAGGACAAAGCAGGACGCACGCAGTCCTCGTGAAGCCAGTCCACAGGGCAAGCACTGTGTGAGGAAACCAGCAGACTGCTTTGGGGACTCGGACAAGACAAGACGTGTGGGTTGAGAAAGGCTTCGTATCGTTTCTGTGCCCGAAAGTCGAGTGCTTGTATATCTTGTGAGATAGACTGTGATGCTGTAGGTTTTGTCTGTAAGTGTACAGATGTATTGTATATGTATTGTAATGATCATCACATGCCAAACTAGATTGTCTTGCATGTGAATTGTGAATAAATCCATTGAACTTAGTGTCATTGTGTGTCAAGTCCATTCATTTTGTACTTGTACTTGTCTCACATATGTTAGGTACAACGAGCCAGGTTTAAGACCCTGACATGTGTGAACGTGGAAGGCTCGTCCTCATTGAACATACTAACGTAAATTACATGCATTTGATTGTTTAAACGTGTAAAACATCTGTGATTGTAAAACTTGTCGCCATTTTGAACTTGTTGTAGTTTGACCTTGTCGCCATCTTGTGAACATGATGTCTATGTCCTTACTAAATGTCATCTTGATGTAAGTGATGTGTCATCATTGTTATAGATTGTTGGAAGATATCTAGATTGTATTTGTGAAGTTAGTTGTGGAAAGCAGAAAGTTTAGGAAAGAAAGTGACTTGTGATTTGAAAAAAATTGTTGACCGACGACATTACGACCTACAATTACACTCAACGCCATACAAACCTAATCAAAACTTAGTGACAAGCATACACCTCACACAAAGGGAGATTCTAATTTATTCCCTCCCAAAAAGAAAGCAGGTTTTCTGTGCCATCTGAAACCCTTGCCCGTAGAGGTCAATTTGTCCTTGAAGTAGCGACCCTACAGTTCCTAGCCCTGGTTTGAACCATTCTCCACCGCATCCAGTACACTTGAGTATATTTTTTTCTATATACTTTCGGATGCAAATTTGGGCATAAATTGTAAGTCAACAATATTGTAAAATTGTTCACGTTACTAACACCTTGTAACAAATTGTGTGTCTGATAACTTATTTTCATTTAAACATTCCATCATGTCTTCATTAAATGACTTCATCGAGATGGGTTTAAAGCTAAAGTTAACTGGTGACGAGTTAACAAGATGGAGTGAAACAAAATATTCTGAACACCTTCTAGTACAAGAAAAAGCTAACGAACGCGAGGAAAGAGCGGCTGAAAGAGCTGCCAAACAAGCAGAGTTAGATTCTGAATTGAAGAAGGCAGAAATAGCAGCTCAAAGCTAACGCGAAGAGCTTGAATTACAACTCAAAATTAAACAGCTTGACACTGAGACTGCCATAAACAAAGAGTCTAAGAAATCTGAAAGACTGGAAAAAGAGAACCAGTACAAAAAGTATCAAGGTATTGTGAGAAATTATACCTCAGGTGACTGCATTGCAGCGTTCACCCAAAATTTTGAGACCTTAATGGACCATTATCAGATCCCAGTTTCTGAATGGAACATTATTTATATGAGGAGTTTGTCAGGGGAACCTCTGAAAGTCATAGAGACTATCCCCAAAGACCTCAGAAAAGATTACCACTATCTAAAATTGAAAATTATGGCTCATTTTATGCTAGATGAGGCAGGATACAGAGAACAGTTTAGCAAACTGAGTCCAAAGGCTACTCAGACGTTCTCTTACTATGTCTCTGTAGTCCGAGACGTATTTGCAAAATGGAGTTCAGCAGCCAAAGTAAATAAAAACTATGATAAGTTAGAAGATCTCATTATCAGGGATAAAATCATCACATCCCTTCCACCAGCATTTTCAAGATTTTTGCTAGAGAATGAATGTACGAGTGTAGAAGAGATTGAGAGACGTGGGTCGGCTTACTATTCAGCCAATAAACATTGTTTTGCTATTGAAGCTATTGATACAAACTTCGTAGCATCTGCAAACTATGACAAACCTCGATCAGAAACCTACAATAGGCAAAGAACTTATAAGCCTACTTCTGAGAAATACAATCATTGTAGATTTTGTAACACGTCACACCACCAAGGTGAAATGTGCGATAAGAACCCAGCATATTTTACATACTTACAGAACTACATAAATAGTCAGGATAAGGAACGTAAATCCTTTAAAAAGGTACGAAAATGCTTCCTCTGTAAAGCGTACGGCCACTGGCGTAAGGATTGTAAAGGAAGGCAAATGACCAAGAAAGCAAATGCCGCCTTATTTGACAGTTCATCATCAGATGAAGAACATTCAGAAAAACTCCCTGTGAGCTCAGCACAGGCTTTTGACATGTTTAATTCACATAAATGTACTGTTTGTAATACCTTTTATGAAGATGGCATTTTAACATGCGGCCATTCCATTCCTATTGCCAATGAAGAAGCTAATTTGGTAATAGATTCCAAAGGCAGAATAAACATCCATCAGGGACTGATGCTGTAGGTTTTGTCTGTAAGTGTACTGATGTATTGTATATGTATTGTAATGATCATCACATGCCAAACTAGATTGTCTTGCATGTGAATTGTGAATAAATCCATTGAACTTTGTGTCATTGTGTGTCAAGTCCAATCATTTTGTACTTGTACTTGTCTCACATATGTTAGGTACAACGAGCCAGGTTTAAGACCCTGACACCTTGTTTGGTTTGAGTACTGTCTTGAGTGTGTTGGACTTGCTTGCTTCGGTTGGTGTCTTGTTGCACATCAAACAGCTGGCTATTGGACTCATCACACATCTGATTGGTGGGGTCATCACACATCTAACTGTAGCTGGGTTGAAAACTAGCGGTATAGTATGCGTCTACTTGATGGTTTCGGTTAGTTCCTTGTTTAACTTGAGTACTGACTTGAGTGTTTTGGGTTTGATTGCTTCTGGTAGTGGCTTGTTTGACATGAGCATTGACTTTAATGTTTTGGTTACTGACTTGGTTGCCTCTGTTAGTGTCTTGTTTGACTTCGTTACTGGCTTGGTTAACTTGGTTGAGTCTGTCAAAGTCAGTTAGGATCTCGCGATGCATGGGGATCATCTGTTCATATTCTTGCCGAGTGAGTGTCATTCCAATCTTAGTCGGGAACTTCTTGTCGGATTCACCGAAAAATCTACGGATGTGTAAAGTGTTCGTGCCTCTGTAGGATGAGTCAAACACAGCCTTATCACCACCACCCACTGGTCTAATAGTCTCACCACTACGAGTCATGTAGACCCAGTTAGCAGGCACAGTCTTGAGGTCTGTAGTCATCTTCGGATCACAATGCTTGAGTGTTACCACCCTCGGGTTTATATACTAGTTTTCGTGCCACGCGTAAAACCAGTTTCAGCCAGTTTCTTAGGTCAAGCGGTTCAGATTACGCTGACGTGGCTGTTCGTATGGCGCGACCAGTCGTTCTACTACCCGCTCGTTGACCTGTTGTATGTTTGAGCTGGGTTGGGGAATGCGGGTCATGCGCGCTACATGACCTCTAGTCATGATGAAATAGATATCAAAGAGGGAACCGTGTTACTTGCGTTGTAGTCACTGTGAGCTACTGTCTGTGAAGTCAGAATAACAGTGCTATACATATACAGTCTCCTCACACCCACTGTAGTTTTTTCTTCATATTGAGGACTGGTCAGTTATTGAAGACATGAAAGTAAGTATATTACAACCATCTTGTTTTTATGTAGGTGTTTTAATACTCGTCCGCTAGTGTGGCTTGACCTTTGTGTTTTAAATATCAGTTACCACAGGGGGGTTAGACTATCTTGGCCTCTTTCACTGTTGTTCTAGATTTTTTCTTTGCTCCAGGACTTTGACTCTGTGACTGTCCCCCAGGACTGGGGTCAGAATTTGGTCCAACGCTAGTATAAGCCGTTCAAAATTTACACGTTCTCTGGTTACATGGTGCCAGTTACCATTGCGTTCTTCAGTGCCCACGATATGAACTGTTAAAAAGTGCGGTTCTGTTGCAAAATTAACCTGGAGAGGAGGGAAAAAAATCACATTGAAACTTATAAGACTTCAGCACGTAGTTGTTCATAGTGAAATAAAGAGTACCAGATAATAGAATGTACCAATAGACCCCGGAGCTAACACACCTGTTCTTGGAAACTATGATCATGACCTTTGGTAATTATACAAGCCTTACTCAATGGGTGTTGTATTTCATCTGCTGCGACAGAGGAGCAACTTCGGAAACCAGCGGTAGGATAGTTTTCATTCCACAAAGCGTTGATTTTCTTGAGAAGCTCAGAGTCTGGTTCATGACCGTTAGACAGAAGGTCAATATTTGCATCTGAAGAAGAATAGTCAAGCAGATCAAATTTTGTCTCATGCGGGTCTACGGCTATCTGACTACAAGAAGTAGGTTTCTTGCAGAACAGCATGTCTAATGATAGAGCTGAGATGAAGAAACAAGAATCCCCAGTCTTCAAAACAGGTAACGTAGAAGTTGTGCTACTTTTGTCAAAACTGGCATGCTCTGGTGAACTCTGGTAGAGATTATTTTGGAAATAAGTGTCTTTATTTCTCTGAGCGTGCACCAATACTTGTGTTTGTTTTGTTTTTTTTTTTGGGGGGGGGGGGGATGAAGCTTTTGCTCTGTGTCACATGGATTGTGAGTGGAGTCAGTCATGTTTTTCGTTTGCCAAGGTTGTACTCCATGATTTCGTGTTTCTCTTTGCCGTTTCTTTTGTTTTTTGGAAGAAGGGTGTCCTCTCTTGATCATTTTCTAGGTGTTGACAACACTGATGGCAGCTTTAAAATGCTTTGTAAGATCGACTGGGATGTAATCTCATCCATTGTGCGTTTGGGTTCCATGAATACTTCCGATCGTAGTCAGTACCTTCGTGTCTCAGGTGTACCCTTACACAGGTGATCAAGTGCGACGCCATCTTTATCCGGCTTTATTCACGAGATTAGATTGTATCCCTTAGTCAAATGACCGGAAGCATCGCTATATTTGACCGGCTGTGTCCCATAAGACACGTAACCGGTTACAGCGCCATCTTTGAACGGTTTTAGCCACGTGGTTGTACCCTTACACAGGTGATCGAGTGCGACACCGTCTTTAACCGGTTTTAGTCAGGTGTTTCGATTGTATACCTTAGACATATGACCGGAAGCAAAGCCATATTTGATCGGCTGTATCGTTATGCTGTCAGTATGCTCTGAGTCATCCTCCAGTTTTCCCCAAAGACAAGTCTGAACACGTTCACGTACGTTCACTCCGCCGACATAGCCCTGTGGTGAGTCACCCTATCGGTCACCTTCAGCTGATGACGAAGCTGATGCTGATGATGATGATGATGATGATAATGATTTTGTTGGTGGTGCTGGGTGATGATGATGATGGTAATCCTGATTACAGACACTACAGACGATCATGGGTGCCGGTTGTTCAGAAAGCTTGCCCAGGAAGCACGAATGTTGAGGTTGACTGCGTTGCCCTGTAATTGATAGACATCTAGCTGGTGCTACACCCTCTTCACACGCACATGACATGGTTGTCGTTCATTCGAAATGAGAATCGTAAACTTGCACAGCACACATGAAACTCCATAGAATGTTAAGGTTGACTGCGATGTCCTGTAATTGATAGCACACACGCACGCGCTCGCGCACACACACATAAACACACACACAGATGTCATGATGGTACACGAGCAACAATCAATGTTGAGACTGTCTGCAACGTCCGGTAAATACATTGCATAAACAATGTTTGGGCTGACTGCGACGTCCTGTAATAGATAGACAACTAGATGTTGATACACCCTCTTCACACGCACACGACATGGTTGTCGTTCATTCAAAATGAGAATCGCAAGCTTGCCCAGCACACATGAAACTCCATAGAAAGTTGAGGTTGACTGTGATGTCCTGTAATTGAGAGCACACACGCGCGCGCGCATGCACACAAGCATGTATATACACACACGCGCGCTAGCGCACACGACATGACTGTTCGTACATAATGACAATAGCAAAACTTGCCCCAGGAAGTCAGACACTCCATAGAATACTGAGGTTGATTGCTATGTCCTGTAATTGGCAGTGCACACACACATACATAAACTCGTTCGTACACCCACGCACGCACACACGCTTGAATACGCGCGCGCACACACACACGGTTGTCATGATGGTACAAGCGCTATCAAACAATGTTGGGTTGACTGCAGCGTCCTGTAAATGCCTTGCATTACAGCTTGACTACCAGCTGTAATAGGTAGACACATAATACGAGGCAATCATTTGGTCGTGAGATGAATCATGATGCATACGAGCAACCAAACAATATTGGAATTGACTGCGACGTCCTGTAATAGATAACACACACACACACACACACATACGCATGTACATACACACGCGCGCATTCACGGATGTCATGATGGCACACGCTCAACCAATCACTGTTGGGGTTGTCTGCAACGTCCTGTAAATGCATTGCATAAACAATGTTGGGGTTGACTGCGACGTTCTGTAATAGATAGACACCTAGCTGTTGATACACCCTCTTCCCAAGCACTTCGTAAAGGTATATTTGAGCATAGCTTATTTTTCCTACCCAAATATTCCCTTCACAGCCCCGGCTGTGTCACTGTGTTAATTATGTTAACGGTCAACCAGAACGCCTCAGTGGGTGTGTTTATCTCAGGTAAGATCAACTCGAGCTGGCCAGCGCTGTTGTCAGCCCGCTTTAGTGTGCGTGTTTATCTCCAGTAATGATCAGAGCTGGCCGGTGGTGGGGTCAGCACGTGACCTTTTACCTGTACGCGCAGGTAAACTTTCATTCAAGGGGAGCTTAGTATCCAAAAGGGGGAACAATTCTGGTTGAGCCTAGGGATCCGATTTGTCTCCCTTAGCATACGTTTATAATTAAGGGGGTATAACTTTGATGTTTAATAATATTACATATTTTCATGATTATCTCGGTAAGTTATGGCTTAAATTAAATGAGACTCGTAGTTTTTTATTGACGTAACTATTCGCCGCTAAACATACAAGAAATTGTTGGTGTTTAATTAAGTTTTAGGGTTATTTTTTAATAATAATCTTTGCCTGGTTAGTATATTTCTAAACCAGATTTTCACCAAGCGCTTAATGTTGATGCATGGGTAAGGAAACCTGCCAAATTAACTATCTGCGTGAAAAAGTTTATTAATGCATCCAAAAATGGATTTTTGAATCGAATTAATTTCAGTAATTCCATGGCTTATTGTATATGAAATAATTGCACACTGTAGTTAATTTTTAGTGTAATTTGGTGTACTTGTGTTACAACTGCACCATAGTTTTGCCCCACACAAAAAGACTCAGTAAACAGTAAGTTTGACTAAAACATTACAAATGGAATTTTTGGCTCAAAATATATTCATTGCAAATGTTAAAATAAAGGTACTGAAATTATCACTATTTCTTTTCTTCTCTTCCTCTCTCCCCCCCCCCCCCCCCTCACCTTATTAGTACCAATGCTGGTGTTATAATGAAAATACATTAATCACAGAATCTCCACTGTAATATGTGTTTCAGTTAGAGGACTTCGTGTGCATAAATGTGATCACACAAATAAAACTTGTAACTGCAACAGTAAAACAAAAATGGATCCCCGAGTTAGCTCGAGAGCTGGAATAAATCATTTTTCTGTCATATTGATTTCGGTCTCCTCATCGAAGGGATCGATATGATTGGGGTTCGATTACACCACATGACCACCGCCGCGGTGCCCCCACACCCTCCCGGTCGGTTCGCTCGCGTCGGATCGTGTCGGGTCGCGCCGACGCCCGCTCGGTTCGCGCCGGGTCGGGTCGCGTCGCGTACGGGGGACCTGGGTAGCGGTAGCCATGGACAGGAAGTAGTCATCACGACAACCGGAAGTGGTCACCCAAACCCAAGAAAATAACCGCCAATTTTTGAAAACAATGTGGTCCGATCTGGATCCGGTTTTTGACGTCATCAATATGGAGGTAGACTTTTCGTTTAGTGAAAAATGACGTCATCAGCTGGATCCAGATCAATAAATGATAAGTAAATTGCGTGTCTCTTACTACTCAATACATCACAAACAATTGGCCGATGCCGGAGTTGACTGTTACGTTCTGTAAAGAATACACAGCTAACCAACTAACACTCGCAGTGTTTTAACCACGAAATAGAGGACAGGGAAACTAAACTAAACATACGGGATACAATTGCAGGTAATGTAGATTAAGGGGCTTAACAGGTCAAGGAAATATGGAACGGAAGGTGCACGCTAAGAATGTAAACATGCTAAGAAGAATGTAAACATAACACAGACGAATGCGGTGACTGTGCCAGGCCAGACATGATGACAGGTGATAAAAGACGATCAGAAACGGGGTCAGTGAGAGGAGGAATGCGATATTGTATAGCAGGAAAAAGGAGGTCGCGTTTTGGGATCCAGTAGTTAGGGTAAGCGACAGGTTTTGGAGACACGGGTTTGAACCTTCAAGAAAAATCCGAAAGAAAGGGCATAGGGGTTTACGACTAAATCTAACATTAGACGACGCATTGGGAAGTAGAAGTTAATAGTGCGGGGTTGATACATGTAAGTGTTTCGGGTTACAATGTTGTTGTTAATTATATGGATGTATGTTGTCCATGATGTTGGCAAATGTTGATAATTATGTGGATTTATGGTGTCATTTATGTTGATATATTCTGAGGATAATGATAACGATGAGGGTCTACAAAGATAATGGTGACCATGATGATAAAGACGAGGACACACGATGATGATAATGGCTATGAATATATACAATAATGATGGCGATTACGATGATAATAATGAGGATATACGGTGATGGGGATGATGATGATGCACTTGATAAGCATGACTAGAGACGCCAGCAAAGGCTGGGGACTTTCCATGCAGGAGAGCGCAGATGTTTGAGTTTTATGTAATAATGCCTACTGGTCAGTGAGTCAAAGATATTACTGTTTATGTTTTCCAGTGGGAGTGACTGCCTCCCTAGGTAAAATAAATATATGGAGTTGCTGCTACGGGATAAGTGACGGCCGGGGAGGTCCTTTAGTATTAGCCATTTTCTTGAGGCAGTTAGTAGGTAATAGTCTCCTAACGAGCATTAGCTGGTTGCGCTCATCCATCAGCCATTTGCAGCATTTCCCTGACATCTAGTCGCATATCATAGTATTATCTCTCTTGATGCTGTTATGTATTATTTTTCTGTACTGTTAATTTGTACACTGTAGTGGATGCACTGATTATCGTACCTGTTATGAGGGAGATTTTCACTCTGTTACTGCTCAGAAGAAAATAAATATACGTTGTAGTTGCCTTTCATTTCAACTTGTCAGCTTAGAGTTGTGTAGGTTGGCCTGCGGCCCTTATAGTCTGTACAATCATCTGTAGCTTGACACCATAAAACATGACATTGATGGGACGGTTGCATAATAAGTGATCGACCTCACGAGGAAAACGAACCTAAATCTATCCTATTCCTTCCACTCTATCATCTATTCTCATCCCTCTCTTCTCTCTTCTTACCTCAGCATCTCTTATTACCAAACATAGGGCGCTGTGGGCATGGTTCAAGTTGAGGAACGACCCCTAACGCTCCCCTAGGCATATCTTTATATTTATCCTTATTCATATCCTCATTCTTTTATTCCTCCTTTCTTTCCCTCTTCTTACCCTCTCTCTCTCTCTCTCTCTCTCTCTCTCTCTCTCTCTCTCTCTCTCTCTCTCTCCCTGTCTCCTCCTATCACACACACACACACGTATATATATATATATATATATATATATATATATATATATATATATATGCACACACACACACACACACACACACTTCATTGCACTAGGTTCTATCCAACATGGCTCAATCTTCTGCTCGCATAGCACCTTGCCTAATGCGTCAAAACATCACAAAACATCATGTACTCAGTAGGTAAAGCGATGACCCCAGGGGTTTTGCTAAAGCAGCTGCACTCTTGAACCAAATGACGGATTCTGAAAATGAACCCACGCCCTTTGGCAGTGTAGCACTTCTTTACAGAAACCACACCCAAGCCAACCAATCAAATAGTCAACCGTTTAAACATATAATCAATACAACAGAAAACCATTCCCCACCAACCAACCAACCAACCAACCAACCAATCAAATCAAACAACCAACCAATCAAACCAGCCAGCCAATCAAATCATTAACAACATTATTAGGAAAAGTGTAGTGTTTATTTTTGTTTTTATTAAACAAGGCTGGAAGGACCCTCAGAGCGTGATAGTCAGGAAAAAACAAAAACTAAGATCTTACCCATTTTAGGGATTGAAGCTCGAGTGAATTTGTTGATAATTAAGAATGTTAGCCAACAAGAATTCAGGGATTGTTTACACACACCAAAAAAACACTGGAGAAAAGCATGCTCATTGTCTACCTTATCTCTCTCTCTCTCTCTCTCTCTCTCTCTCTCTCTCTCTCTCTCTCTCTCTCTCTCTCTCTCTCTCTCTCTCTCTCTCTATTACCTCTTTTTCCGTTGATTTAAACGATTTTTCTCTCTATGTACCATAGCCATATCCTCTTCCTCCTCCTCTTTTCTCTCTCTCTCTCTCTCTCTCTCTCTCTCTCTCTCTCTTTCTCTCTCTCTCTCTCTCTCTCTCTCTCTCGCTCGCTCGCTCGCTCTCGCTCTCTTTCTCCGTAGATTTCACAGACAGCTCTTTCTCCATTCATTTCGCATGTCTCCCTTCTACCCGCCCCACCCCTTCTCTACGTTGATTATACAACGATCTCGAACTGTCTTGTACACTTATAAGCTTTCTTGATCCTCCCCTCACTCCTCACTCCTCCTTCCAGCACTTGTGGTAAGACAACAGGACAACTAGAAGTGCAGCAGCAAGTACGCAGACAACTGGCACTCCAATGATAACTTGACGGAAGCTGTCGGCCATCTTGACTGCTCCAGACACGGAATAATAAGACAGAAACAATCAGGCGTAAAGGCTTAAAAGCAATAATGAACACTTCAGACAGTGGTAAACATCTTTACGTCAGTGTGTTAGATGACAGTGTTCCTCTTGACAACGTCCTGATAACAGCAATTATCATCATCATTAACCACACCCACCTCATTCATTCCCTTCTATTTTTTAGTACCACCACCACCATTATTACTACTACTACTACTACTACTACTACTATTACTACTACTACTACTACTACTACTACTACTACTACTACTACTACTACTGATGCTACTGTTACTACTACTGTTACTGTTACTACTGCTACTACTACTACTACTACTTCTACTACTACTACTAGTAGTAGTAGTAGTACTACTACTACTACTTTACTACTAATTCTACTACTAATACTACTGTCACGTTTCTGGGTGTTAGGGGCTGTTGTGTCTTGGGTTTGGCTGCTGACTATCTACTCAAACATGACAGCACAACTCACGTTAGTCCATCAACAAGTCTATCACACCATATGAGGAGAACGACAACGTCTTTATTGTCGGTAAGCATCATGAAACGTTAAAGAATGCAGAGGATGATCTAGGCTTCAGTCCGTCACATGCTACTCTCATTCACGCCTTGATCTTACAAATCAAACCTACACAATTGGGTGGACTATTGGGCAACGGAGCGTGAACTCGCCTGTGTGGGTAGTGTCGATGTGTCTAGGTGTAAGCAACATAGCCCTAACCTCCTCGCGTGCTCTAATATCGAACCATTTGGGTATTACCTGTTACGAAGCATCATATACGCTCTGGCGCAGTCACTCCACGAACCTTCACTCAGATCTTTCAAACCGTAAGCTGATAACAACCATAAACTTGTGTCTTGCGTTTACGAAGGCAGGAGCTTAAATGTCTTCTGTCGTGGCTGGCTAATCACTAACTGACGACAACCGTTTGGTTGTTAATGTACACGCACTTGTGACGTCTATTGTTTCGTTCCAGTGCTCTATTCTGCTTCTTTCCTTGCTTCGTCTAATTCCCTGTTCTGGTGCACTTGCTTACTCTTTTAACTCTATCTGGCTGTCATTCAGGCCATGACAGCTATTCCCCCTCCATAAAAAAATGTCCCTACATTTTCCTATTCTTACTCTATTTCGACATGTCTGCCAATGATGGATACGACGTAAATTACTGGAAGTCATGATGGACTACAAATCTGTCATCTCTGGAACTCAGTATGTCATCTTAAGACAATATAGATCATGTGGACTTCAGACATTGAATTAAAACCCACAAGTCCCAATCACCGCCACCTCATACATTTCAAAGAAATGATCATCGAGATGTTCTCGCGTTAACATGATTGACTACTTGCAACAAAAGAAACAAGGTTCAAACACCGCCGGACACTAAAATTAAAGTGCCGTTCTCGCGTTTCATGCTGACCCCTTGACAAATATTACCTCAGACCTCTGTAACCCTTGAGTATCTTCGGTGAAACAAAATGCACTTCTATGTTGTGAACCCAACGACCTTCTGAGTCAAAAGACAAAATAGCTGATTCCCATCAATTTTAGAGATGTATCATGTCAACTTCACCCTAAGTTAACATCTCTTTCCATCATCCAATGTCGATGTTGGCAATTTAATCTTACAACTATATCTCATATCTGTTCTTAGTCCTCATAATTGTAATGTCAACTTTCTATTTGTGTCTGATTTTAAGTATGTGTATTTGTATATACCCTTTTTCATACATCCATCTCTCCATTCATCCATCATGAAATAACACATCTAAATTCTTTTTATTGATGATAACGTAACTACTTGCTACAACACAAATAATTATGCGCTTATTATTAACTGCGAAATAATACATATCAATGATTATAATAATTAATACAATTATAACGATAAAATTACTATCACTTCACTAATAAACTCATACTATTAATGGTTTAACTATCAACCATCATTTGCTTTTCTACCTAATACTGAAAGAATTTTAATATTGTTTTTCTTTTCAGACTATTACACAAAATAATTAAAGAACACGTCCAAATGTCACATTGCAAAATCGTCCACTATCCTGTATTAAATTGAATACAGCCTTTGCAGTCGTCCTTGTCCATTTCCTCGTACATACGCTCTGTGCTCACTCACTGGCGTACTTGTTTATCCTGCTATCTGCAACATTAATAACAACAATTGACTTATTTATATTTAAACAACTGTTTCCATACATGTGGTGTTTCAAAGGTAAGTTACAGTCATAATAAAGTAACATTATATTTAGACATTATAATCTTGTCATTTAACTTATTTACTCCAATACCAAAAATTAAAATTAACAACAAAAGAATATGTTATTCACATAGAATGTTTATAATCGACTTAGTAAATCTGCTAAATTATTTTTACTTCCTGAAATATGGGATAGTATGCGAACCAGCATCAGTATGAACGACTAAATTTTAGACATGTCATAATTTCTAAGAATTATCGTAGAACTAAACAAATATTTTATTTCTTGAAGAATTTTTTTTATGTTCCTCCGACCATTTACTTTTATTTGGATACTCCTTTTTAAGTAACTCAGACAGTTTATCAGTCATTTCAGCAAAATTCTTTATAAACCTCTGATACTAGTTATTAAGACCAAGAGTTGTTCTGATCTCTTTTTAAGTTTTCGGTGTACTGATCTTGAGAATATTAGTAACAATGTTAGTATCCGTATAGAGAAAATCTTTGGAACTTCTATGTCCTAAGAATGTACGCATGATGTACTGTCTCAGTAGTATGAACACAAATGATGAAATAGAATTCTGAAGACCATAAGGAAGATAAAGGTATTCATATAATCCTAAAGGTGTTACCATAAGTACTAGTTACTATGTCCTTTTTAAATCACAAACTACCGTCTGTCCAGACAACAAGGTGTCAATGATGAGTGGTATTGCTTTACGCAAGGTTAGCTAAATTCCTTCAGCGGAAAATATAAATGACATACATTAAAACCATGCCTCACTGTATCAAATTATTTTCATTTTCAGAAATATGAGCAACCGAACAAATCAAAAATCTGCAACACTAGTGCGTTTTTAGGAGGGTCACCTTTCAAGATTCTCAGAAACTCTTTTTCAAAAGATATGTAGCAAATTTCTGACTAGAATTCACTAATGCTAGAGTAATTGCATACCGTTTATGCGATTCATATATCTTTCTCCTAGAGTCTAAGACCAGATGTAGTAATACATTGTACCCATGTAGTAGGATGTACACAATGGAAAACAGACAGGTACTATTTATCCTAACACAGCTATTTAATATAAAAATGATCCGAGAATTGAACAATTCATGCCAAAGACTTTCAGATTCGCTATGTTGTGTTGTCAGGTATACTGTTTGAACAAGCTGTACAGTACCATCATAGATATGTTTAATATGGCTCAATCTTTGGAGCAAACCATGTTGTACCATCTTCATCCAATTTACCCCATTTACAGCGATATGTTTTACATTGTTTAGTATGACAGATAAGATATTACGTATTATGAAAACCAACCAGAAGAACTTAACTACCAAACCACATGAAGCATTTGTTTTACTAAACACATCCTTCGGTTCGCAAGAAGGAACCGTCACAGAAACAATACATGCCTGTGGTTGTCCATCCACCCGCGTGATGCTGTGCTGCAGCGATATAGCTGCGGCCTGAACTGTACTAATATCTGGACGTGATATGTGTGTGTTCGAAACCAGAGCATCACTAGGTAACTGATTTACTTCCTGCATCTGTGTAATATCAATAGTGTTTGCAGCCACATGCTTCCCTTCCCATTCTGCTATTTCCTCAAGTGAAACATCACGTAATTCAGGGATCTTTCCGATGAAGACATCCACAAATGGGTCAGGCAGCACAGCCACCTTTATTTTTCCACAAAAATATGGGGAGTTTATATTAGCCCAAGCAATTGGAAACATTTCTCTTCTTCC
Source organism: Cepaea hortensis (assembly GCA_963921405.1). Lineage (NCBI taxonomy): Eukaryota > Metazoa > Mollusca > Gastropoda > Stylommatophora > Helicidae > Cepaea > Cepaea hortensis. Next base: position 139,066,988 of record OY992879.1, on the reverse strand, counting down.
CCCAAATGTTCTACAAGTCACATGTTCCCCAGTGCAGTCCGTTTCTTTAATTAATCGTCTATGTATCCCGACTATATTAGAACCGGAATCACGGACCAAACTACAGTTCTGTCCATTTACAATGGCCTGCTGTACTAACAATGTACCGTTTGTAATGTGAACAGCATTTGTCTCCTGCACGGAAATCTGGTGACCACAAGTTAAACTGCCGTCCTTATGAAAGATCTGGCAAGTATTGCAAGTAGGGTCAATGGGAGAATACTCCACGTCTACCGTATTTGCATGATTAGTATCGTCTGAGTCACTGTCGCTACTAGATGTCAACATACCTATGTTTGCCTCTTTATACAAACGTCTTAACGGACAGACAGCAAAAGTATGCCCAAAAGATTTACATTTGAAGCATTGTGTCTGTCTTTGGTAAGTGTTGAATCTGTCTCTGTTTTTAACTGCCAATTTCTTGATGTACATATCAAAATGTGGGCTTTTATCGCACATTTGTAAAGAGCCGTGGCCAAAGCCACAAAACTTACATGTTGTCCATACTCCTTTTTTTTCTTGTCTAGAGTAAGGCTGATACTTTGGTTGCTGTTGTTTTTCTCGTCTTTGATCTTGTCCGCTAGCCTGTTGCTGTGCCTTATATCCCCTCACCCTTGATTTATGAGGAAATCTCTCACACGCATTCGTCTCTATTAACGGGGAAGAATTATTATTAAATATGTGTTTATGGGCGTTGAAGAAACATTCCCCTTTTATATCCATCTCCTGAATATCCGACCATTTCTGCTCAATAAGAAACGTAGCCATAGAAGATGGAACTGACGAAATAAGTTTGTCCCTAACAATTAAGTCACGTAGTTTCTTATAATCGTCAGTCACATTAGCTGAGCGAGCCCATTTGTCAAATGTCAACTGTGTTAAAGAAGTAAAATCAAGGAACGTCTGCCCTAGTTTAGGAACCAGATTTTTAAATGATGAACGTAAGCCAAATTCATCCAAACAGAAGTGAGATAAAAATCTCTTCCGAATGTATGAGTAGTAATTACGTACCTCCTCTGGAATTTGTTCTACCACCTGTAAAGGCTCACCACTCAAGTGTCTGTGTAACAACACAGCCCATTCGGACTCCACAACTCCATAGTGCTTCAAGATGAGCTCAAAATTAGTCAAATAAGCAGAGATGGAATCAGAGTTCGAATATGTCTTTACTATTCCATTGTATTTTTTATAGCGTCTGTGGAGTGTGCCTCTATCTTATTCCTAGCCATCTGTTCATCCCTGTCCATCTCATATTGTTTCATTTTAAAGTTACTTTCTAACTCTTTTTCCTTCAGAAGTTTTTCTGTATTCAACTTCTCAAGATTAAAAGCCACCTCTTTTTCTCTCAACCGTGCCTCTCTATCCAGCTTTTCTTTATCAGCTACCATTTGTAATGCCATCCTTTCTTTATCCGTGATCAATTGAGCTGCAATTCTGTCTTTTTCTGCAGCCATCTTTTCCTTCTCAAACAATCTTTGCTTCTCTTGTTCCTCTAGTCGATCCTTCTCCAATTGTCTCATTGCTGCCCTTTCATCTCTCTCATGGGTCTGAAAAATTGCAAATTGTTTCTCTGTCCACGCCATAAGCTCCGGTCCTGTCAACCCTGCAACTTTCCCAATTGCAACAAATTCCTGTAACGACGACATGTTGTTATGTTTCACTAATATTCAATAATTGTCACATGTAGGAACTGTAGAGAGAAGTTCAGTACCAAAAGTATACAGGCTTATAACTATTAGACACAACAATGGAACAGTATTATTCTATAATAATTGTAAATCAGAAATGTAGACAGAAATTTCGCACGAAAGTTCTGTAAATCACAAAATGAAAGTTCACGCCGACAAAGTCAAATAAGCTATCTTGAGCATAGCCTACGATGGGTAGCGTTGTGATGTTCTGTTGTGATAATTTGGTGTGTCCAGTGTGTGCCGCGTGGTTACACACCCGATTCACACGCGTGATCCGGGACTGTTTCCGGATCCGGTCAGGGATATGCACTACTGACGAGCTCAAACGAGGGCGAAACTCGAGTATAGTGCTTCCATATTGACGTGGATAGGCCTTAGGTTCATACCAGAATGCGATCGGCGTTGCCAGTAGTGGGTTGTGCTCAATATTTAAAAGTCAAAGAATACTGCAAAAATTAGTTTGCTTGCCCGCAAGAAATTATCTGCTATAACTAACGCAAAGTTTGCAGAACTATTTATAGACAACAAGATATGCAATTCATATAGACAAGCTAAACAGAGTTAACAATCTTTAAATCAATAAATAGATAAATAGAATTCCGCACACCAAACTATTATGACTTATATAAACCTTAGACACCAAACACCAAAGAATTTAGCAACTCATAAAGATTTCAGCGCAAAAGTAATAAAGCCTATACACAGAAAATCGAATAATGAAACCACAATTTAAAAATATAGCAAAGACTAGTTGTAATAATTCCAAAGCAATAAATAACAAGATAATATTGTTCTAATAATTAAGAAATTTGCATAAAATAATGCGCATGCAAAACTAAGAAAGTCTAGCGCAATATCGCACCAAATTATGTACCGCGCTTATGACGTAATGGAAGACATGAGTGAATTAGAAAAGAATAAAATTTGTGTAATATTACAATATTAATGACTGCCACTTAACTAAATGAAAGACCACAAACGTTTACTTAGCTCATAAAACACGGCGATTTCTCCCATCAATGTGTTAGATTGAAATGTCAGAAAGTTCCGCTCGTATCTGATATGAATTGTAGACCAACAAAATCGTCCTCAAACTCGACAAATGTCAGACACGATTCTTCGGCCTCACACTTCCGACCTCCTGAGGATTCCAGCGTTGACCAATACAAATTTTGTACAGCGTTCCCGAGGATTCCAGCGTTGACCAATAAAAATTTTGTACAGCGTTCCTGAGGATTCCAGCGTTGACCAACAAAAATTTTGTACAGCGTTCCTGAGGATTCCAGCGTTGACCAACAAAAATTTTGTACAGCGTTCCTGAGGATTCCAGCGTTGACCAACAAAAATTGTGTACAGCGTTCCCGAGGATTCCGTCGTTTCAAAAAGGAGCAGATTTCGTTGATTCAGCTCCAATGAGGCGTTGAAAACTAAACTCCTCCGAACCCATTTATGTTTGCGACTGATGAACAAAAGTTACAGATTCCCCAAAATCTTGATCCTTCCAATATTTGCCTCTTCAGATATTTGTCTTAACTGTTTCGTCGAAAACATCCCACAGCAATAACAATCGTGGCAAACAATCTCTCCAATAGATGAGTCTGCCAAACTGAGGTTTCCGTTCCTGTTGAAAACGTTGAGCTGTCGCAGGTTACTACACGAAAATTTTGAAATACTTGAAGTTACAAGAATAACACCTTGGGCAGGTTGCCTGTGATCAGCCTTTGAAGGAGCGTGACTGATGTAGGTGTTATTTGTTACCAAATGTAGCCATTTGGTTGAGCAATATCGTGTAATGCTGTGTCAACACACACCACGACAATTCACTTAGCGTTGATATCACCCCAGCGAGGCGTTGATAATATCGAAAACTTCCGCTCAGTATAAATAACTTGAACAGCTCTCAATAATAGTATTCAATGATTATAATGTAAGATGTCACCAACGCGGGGTGCAGCTGTTTCCTATGACAGTAGTATCCAAAACAGGTTACATATATGAAAACTTGACCAATATTGGATCAGTAACTCTTCAGATAATGGATCTGTGAACTTCACACAATCGATCCACGATTCTTCAAGGAATGGATCCGCGGATTTTCAGAAAATCGATCTGGGTCTCGTCAACCCAAACTGCACCAATTTGATTCCATTAATAGAACCACTTCTGATTCAATCCGTTATGAAAACCTCTTAATACCCAGACATATGAGTTAAAGTCAAGCTCCCTGGACAACAATACACCATTGAGAGCCAAGAGCTCCGTGGAAAGGTGACAATTGAAACGATATTGTACTCCCTGCATTGTGACACAATACGATGATACTTTCAAAATTCCCCAGTCATCTCTAATACAACACTCTCGCTGCCCCAACTTTACGATCCGTTATGACAGTAACAGAGCCACTGGTATTCAACTGGACACATATGATGAATAAAACAGTTCTCGTCTTTATAACGCACATTAACAAAGGGGATACGCCACCTGGTTTGTAGCCTTGTCAAACCGGCGTGATCCTCTTGAACAACAATGTAGTGTTGTATGTACCATTCTGATGTATTCTTGTATCAATTTGTATTGTATTCTTGCCACGGTTGGAATGACCTTCAATCCCTCTTTCAATGATAACTCATATAATTCCCAAACGATCCTCTCGGTTCAAACTTTCAACCGGACAGGCCACCATGTCACGTTTCTGGATGTTACGGGCTGTTGTGTCTTGGGTTTGGCTGCTGACTGTCTACTCAAACAGGACAGCACAACTCATGTTAGTCCATCAACACGTCGATCACACCATATGAGGAGAACGACAACGTCTTTATTGTCGGTAAGCATCATGAAACGTTAACGAATGCAGAGGATGATCTAGGCTTCAGTCCGTCACATGCTACTCTCATTCACGCCTTGATCTTACAAATCAAACCTACACAATTGGGTGGACTATTGGGTAACGGAGCGTGAACTCGCCTGTGTGGGTTGTGTCGATGTGTCTAGGTGTAAGCAACATAGCCCTAACCTCCTCGCGTGCTCTAATATGAAACCATTTGGGTATTACCTGTTACGAAGCATCATATACGCTCTGGCGCAGTCACTCCAAGAACCTTCACTCAGATCTTCCGAACCGTGGGCTGGTAACAACTATAAACTTCTGTCTTTTGTTCACGAATGCAGGAGCCTTTACCATATCTTCTGTAGTGTGCGTAGGCCGAAGCTCGAATGCCTGCGTGCGTGCGTTGGAGGTACTCTGTTCAAAGTTTCTCATTGCGTGTTTTTCTTCCTATATAAATGTATAATGCTCTTGATGAATGAAAGACGAGTGATTGGAAGGGCCGAATGTAAGACGGGCCTGCGCGCCCAATTTGTAACCCTAATAAAGTTGATTTGATTTGATTTGATTTGTCTTCTGTCGTGGCTGGCTAACTACTAACTGACGACAACCGTTTGGTTGTTAATGTACACACACTTGTGACGTCTATTGTTTCGTCCCAGTGCTCTATTGTGCTTCTTTCCTTGCTTCGTCTAATTCCCTGTTCTGGTGCACTTGCTTACTCTTTTAACTCTATCTGGCTGTCATTCAGGCCATGACAACTACTACTACTACTACTACTACTACTACTACTACTACTACTACTACTACTACTACTACTACTACTACTACTAGCCTACTACTACTACTACTACTGCTGCTACTACTACTACTACTACTACTACTACTACTACTACTACTACTACTACTACTACTACTACTACTGCTGCTGCTGCTGCTACTATTATTACTACTGTTACTACCACTACTACTACTACTACTACTACTACTACTACTACTACTACTACTACTACTACTACTACTACGATTACGTCTACTACTACTGCTACTACAACTGCTACTACTACTACTACTATTACTACTACTACTACTACTGCTACTACTACTACTACTACTACTACTGCCAATACTACTACTACCCCCTTTTTCTTCTTCTTCTTCTTCTTCTTCTTCTTCTTCTTCTTCTTCTTCTTCTTCTTCTTCTTCTTCGTCTCCTTCTTTTTCTTTTCCTCCTCCTGTTCCTCTTATTTCTTATTTTTTTCTTCTTCGTCTCCTTCATCCTCCTCCTCCTTTTTCCTCTTCTCCTAGTACTTCTTGTTCTTCTTTTCGCTGGCCGTTCTTCTGAAGCCCGCACATGACGCCATGTGTTAACTTATGCCACATGACGCGATATCTCGTAGAGACCCCAATACAGCTGTGCTGATTTTGTTTCAGAGGGCCGACATTCAGTCAGGAATTGATAGAAACACATGATAATCTTGAATATAGTGTTCATTGCCATCTCTGCCAACTCACATTCTCATAGTGGTGACGGGACTCACTGTCCTTTGTGCCAGGGGCTCTTTAGCTTCTCGTAGCTTGTTCTGATGCAGGAGAGGGTCACATGTTTTGCTAGATAAAAGATAAAGACAAATAGTTGACTCTTTGTTGGGTTATTTTTATGATAGGTTTAATTAAGTCTCTTTAGGTCAGCACGGAAGAATAGACAAGAGCGTTTGCTCTTAAACTTGGATAACTTGGATTATTATTTTTCACCAAACTACAACAAAAGAATAGTGTGCACAACGACATTCTTAACAAATGTATCTCGTCTGTCATTTACGTGTGGACATTTACATTGATCACAGGAAAAGAAAACAAGAACGCCGTCGAAGGGAAAGTATATACAACGTAAATAACTCTTTAATTGGAATGTATCTTTGCTCATGAAATGGAATGTACATGGATAAATATGGTAATTTATATTGTATAAGACAGGAAAATTGTGTGTTTACAAACGGGTCTTAGCTATTCCATTTTAGACAGATAGACAGAGAGACAGGCAGACAAACAGACATATAGTCAGGCATATAGACATGCAAATAGACAGACTGCAAGGCGGAAGGGGGGACTGGGGGGGGGGAGGTGAGTAGGTAGGTAGGTAAGTAGATAGGTATTTAGGTAGGTAGGTAGGTAGGTAGGTAGGTAGGTAGGTAGGTAGGTAGGTAGGTAAATGGAAAGAGACACTGAGAGAACGAGAAACTTTGATGGGGAGAGAGAGACTGAGATCGATAGAGACAGAGAGGAACAGAGAGACAGTTATCAGTTATCAGTTATCATTTGGGGTATCTTCATTGCACTCCGGACAGGTCCATAAGTGCTCAGATCCTCCCCCCAGCATATGCATCAGCGTCCGGTGGCTAATAGTGTCTGTTCTGTGTTAGTTGACGAGGCACCTCGTTTTCCCTATGTATCTATCGCGTCTGGCCGAGCCAATTCTTACTCCCAAGTCTTTCATCCTGGACAGCGATGTGGATTCACTGACGTCAGAGTCCTCTGTTCTCGACATATCTTTAAGGACGTTAATAACATCGGCCCGATCCATGGGTTGGCCATCTACAGGAGGTGCAGAGCCAGCCAGTTTATCAGCTCGTTCATTTCCTTCGACTCCCTCATGTCCCGGGACGAAGATGAAGGTGACTTTACGGACAACAGACTTCCGCAGGTCCACTGTCTACGTACAGATCCAGCTTCGACCTTCCGAATCATGCTCATTGAATCACTTAGTACACACACGTTGGTATAATGCTGTGATTCCAGCCATATAAAAGCCTGTATAACTGCCACCACCTCCATCGTCATGCTGGTCATAGAGTGGGTACCACTGGATTCTTGAACGGTTCGGTCCGCTGAACGGGCTGTAATACCCACGCATTTCTCTGCTGGTTTACAACAGATCCATCTGTATAGATGAGCACTTCGCGGCTATCTGAGTGTTCATAGATGAGCGCACTGATCTCTGCATTGACAGCGGCAGGGTTCTGCTCTCTGCACCGTCTGTCGAGTGTGATAATGCAGGAGAAAGTGCACTTAAAAGCTGAAGGCCGCGGCACCCATTCCTTGCCGCGGTTGATACTGGTAAGACTGCAGACCTGTCTGACGATATCTTCCGCCCGACCCATCCATGATTTGCCCCTCTTTGGCATGTCTCCCTTTTCTCTGAATGTAGTGTCATGCAAAGGGTGCTGCTCATCTGCACTTATTTTTAAGTATGCACGCGCTCTCCAGATCTTGATCCTGTGGTTCATTGTCGGGAAGTCAAGGAGGTATCTCATTGCTACACAGCTGGTGTCTCTCGTGCAGCCCAAAATGATGCGCATGGCTTCATTTTGTACCTTTTCAAGTCTTCCAATCTGTGTAGGACTGGCAGTGAGGATGGCCAGGGCATACTCGATGGGTGAAAGCACCAGTCCTTGTAAAACAGATACAGAAGTATTAGCAGTCTTTGCTCGATATTGGCAGTCGCCATGACTCTCATTGCTGACAAACCTTTTCGAGCTTTCGTTATGAATAATCGACATGATCTCTGAAAAACAGGCTACGATCAAGCCTCACGCCAAGATATGTCATTGACTGGGTTCTACTCAAAATGCTCCCATCCATTCTTACTGCCGGCAGGTCTGTGTTCACAATATGGTTGTTTAGGGAGAACCATGTAACCTTCATGAGGCTGACAGACAGTAGGCTGACAGAGACATGACAGGAAAGCAGTAGATGATTGATTGATTGATTTAGGAATCGACATCACAGCATTCGGGGCATTCCCATAAGTGCTCCGTCCCCATCCTCAGCAGCCAGCGAAGAGTTCCAACACTAATAGTACCAGTAGCAATCTGATTATAAGTCCGTCTCGCCTTTCCTTTGAGCGTTGAGCGTCGGCCAGATCCCTTCGTCACTCCTCGTTGTCTCATTCTTGCCAGACCATGGTAATCCATTTGCTCCTCTGAGGTGTGCACGTGCTCCCACAAGGCCGCAACCACGTCTGCCTTGTCATGTATCAATACTCCACCAAGTTCTGCAGAGCCAGCCAATCTGTCCGCCTGTTCATTTCCCAGCACACCGGCATGCCCCGGAGAAAAGATACAGGCGATGCTTGTCACCCGTGACCACGAAGCGAAGCAAGCCACTCCGCATGAAGTCTGCCCGTCCTCACCCTCGTCAGCATGTCTCAGCGTGATTGCTTCCACTTCCATTCTTAAGCTGGATGTTGTGGTATCATATGCCAGGCTCTCCTGCCCCAAACATCGACCATTAGCTGTGGCTATGAAACCCCAGCCACTTCTCTCACCTCTTGACACCGAACCATCTGTGTAGATAATCACATCACTCGAGTGAGCATTGTCCTGAATTAGTTGCTGGATTTCCACTTCCGTGGCCCCTGCTGGCCACTCCCTGCACTCCCGGCTTAATGTGATTATAACTCTGCACAAGTCTGACTGCTCCGCTGGCACTCTGACCCACTCCTCTCCTCGCCTAATGTTCTCCAAGGGGCACACCTGTCTGATCATACCCTCCGCCTGAGCCATCCATGATTTCCCTCTTATCAGTCGCTGACCCTTAACTGCGTCCAGCGCCTCATGCAGTGGGTGGTCTGTGTCTGCAGCTACTCTGAGGTATGCCTTCGCCTGCATCACCTTGAGCCTACCAGCAACAGTCGATGTCGGCATTATAATACACCTCTTACACACTTCTTCTTCTTCTTCTTCTTCTTATTATTATTATTATTATTATTATTATTATTATTATTATTATTATTATTATTATTATTATTATTATTATTATTATTATTATTATTATTAAGTTTTGCCAATTGCAGGTTTAAAATTGGTTCATAACGAATAACATCCACGTTCACAAATTTCGAAATCATAACGACTCTTTAATTATAGCAACAGATATACAAACCCCGGACACAATAGTTTCGACATATAGAAGAACAGCAAAGCATAAGTTCGTCTTCGTAATCATCATCATCATGATTTTTTGATGATGATGATGATGATGATGATGATGATGATGATGATGATGATGATGATGATGATGATGGTGATGATGATGATGATGATGATGATGATGAAGATGATGATGATGATGATGATGATGATGATGATGATGATGACGACGATGACGATGATGATGAAGATGATGATGATGATGATGATGATGATGATGATGATGATGATGATGATGATGATGATGATGATGATGATGATGATGATGATGATGATGATGATGATGATGATGATGATGATGATGATGATGATGATGATGATCATGATCATGATGATCATGATCATGATGATCATGATCATGATCATGATGATGATCATGATCATGATCATGATCATGATCATGATCATGATGATCATGATAGACGAATCATCCAAACCAATAAAAGAATTTTAACAAATTATTTCGAATGGAACGAGTATATCGTCACTGAAGTTATAAAAAAAGTAAAAGTTTACGATCTTTTTGCAAGCTGTAAGACTTAAAGGACATATGGTTCTAACCCCATTCTTATATTCCCATCGGTCCTAAGTGGATCATCAACATCACTCTAGTCAACTCGACCCCTCATAACATTCTTTAGTACTAATTTTAGGCTGGGTCCACCAAGGAGCCTTGTTCAAAGCCAGATCCGCTACAGCGTCATCATCTTCCACTTTTGCCGTCAAGCGTCGTGGGGAGGAATAATTAAACAATATAAAATGACAGAAAGTAGTGCGGCCTTACATAATAGAAGTACGACAGATACAGGACGTTGCGGCGATTAGCCTTCATCAGCAAACAAACACATTCACAAAACACAACATATAGTCAAGGAGATCTCCTGTGACTACATCAAAACGTGACGACAGGACGAGAGGAACAAAAAGATGAAAAAGATGAAAGCAATGAAGAGAAAATGAAAATTGGAAAAAAATGTTCACACTTACCTCAAAATTCCGAGCTGTGCATAATAATTAGCGTTTCTGCGCCCAGTGGGTGGGGTTGGGTAGTGTCATTCCGTGTGCTTGTACAATGTTTTTGATGTCGTCAATCCATTTTCTTCTCGGGCGTCCTTTTTATCTCGCAGCAGACCTTCTTTGATGCAGGGCTAGTGATGGTAGTTGATGCTGCTGCATTCTAACAAGAAGGCCGAACCATTAGATCGTCTGCCTTTGAATGTATGTGGCTTAAGATGTTGTTCCCACTGTCTGATAGCATCAGTTCTTATTCGGTCTCAGATAGTTATTTGGCAGCTCTTCTCAAGCATCTCATCTCACAGGTATTGATTTTGTATAAGTATGATTTGAATAATGTCCAAGTTTGACATTGGTAGCATAAGACTGGTGTCATTATGCTAATTATTATCTGTCGTTTTGCGGACTTGGGTATATTGGTATGTTTCAGTATTGGTGGTAGTTGATGTATACGCTAAATTGCTTTTTGAGTGATTTAGTGGTAAACAAGAAAAGTAGGTTTATACCAAACATGGTGCACAATCAAATGAACAAGTGTTATAATGTAAATTTCCATTCACTGAGCATTGCAATTGTAGAAGATACCACGAAACAAAACAAAAAAAGCACAATAGCCCTAGCATGGTGAAATCTCGTCTTACTGTCCAAATGGGATGTCACATTTAACGATATATTATCCTTCGTCACTGTATCGGTTAATCTATTATATCTCTACTAGGGCGGATATACAAAAATGACACCTGACAGTTGATGAAACATGCAGATGGCGACTCCCGTAGAATAGGCCTCCGATGTTTGTGATCCCAACCCCCGAGAATGTGATTAAACGCTAGGGCGCTATAAGAAATGCATTTGGCGCTATGGAGGATAATGTGTTTTTCCCGCTTGTAACTTGGTGACGAGGGGAAGATAATTTCCAAGCTGCATGTCCCATGGGGCGTAATTACGTTTTCTTCTCCGTGATGTGGGTATATTTTCTAACACACGTCAAAACGTTGAGGAATAAGACAGCAAAGAATTAACGACTAAAAAGAACAGAAATGGCTTTTAGAGTAAGTCGACTTTACAAAGAACCCGGTACGGTTGTTGTTGTTTTTAATGTTGTTTTTCTTATCATCATCATCATCATCATCATCATCATCATCATCATCATCATCATCATCATCAATATCATCATCTAACATAAGTCCACAGTTGAGAACTAATAAAAAGAAATCAGCGGCTGAAAATAATGGAATTGGCTACTATAATAGAATCAGTCCACATGATAGTTTTTGTGTTGTTATTGTTACTATCATAAATCATCAATATCATCATCATCATTGTCATGAGTGATACGTCATGAGTACAGTTGATGTTGTTGCTTATGTATCCTCTGAAAGACAAAGCTTTAACGCTTGAGATCGGTGTATTAGATTCAGACAACGGATGAATTAGGTTCTAACGTTAGGCGGAGCAAGCATTTAAAAACACCGTCAAGATATATATATATATATATATATGACACAATTAAAGCACCGCTATGACACATATAACACACTGCCTGGACATATAAAACTATATCATGACTCTATAACACACCGTCATGACACATATAACACAGCGTCTTGACATATTTAAAAAAAAAAACACCTAGAAAAATTCGAGTTAAAAATCTACCCAATGTATGTCAGGATCCTCGAGTGTGCTACTGAGTTCGTGCACTGAGCTGAGAGTCTCCGGACTCAGGCTTGAGTTAGGAGTAGAAAGGAGCACTTATCGGTTACACCCGTGTGCCTAGATGTTGATCCATCGACTAAACTAAACTAAACTAAACTAAGCTAAACTAAACTAAACGTATAAAAGAACGCCCGAGATTTATTTGACACCGCTAGATGTCACCTTACAAAAAGAGACTACTGGGGCAGTGGTCGCTCGCCCTGCACTCCACTCCACTCCTAATTATTCCATAGCGTTCTGGTGGTCTAAGCCTTGAGAATATCTTGTATCTATCTGAGCGATGGTGATGTAGAGATATTTCCTTATGACCCCGTACCATAGCAGCATGGGGACTAGATCTCAAAGTTCTCCTTCCCCTCTCCAAACTCAGGAACCAGCAAGACCGACAATGTAACTTCACATCAGTTGACAAGCATGCTAGGATACAACCAGCTCGTGATTCAGCGCAGCATGTACGGGCTGCCCGGGGTTAGATCCGGGTTGTTAATGTTGCTTCCGCGGGTTTGAGATATTCGGTTGTCTACAGGTTTGTGAGGTGATAAAATAAATAAAGGATGATTTGACTTGTTTTGCTAGGGGTATCCCGGATGGGATGGGTTCTCTTTCCCAATCAGCCTTCTTAGGGAAGCTTAGAAATGATTCTGATCCCCCAAGTGGGGAAATAGACAGAAAATTGTTTAAGTCTCACACTAATATATATGAGGAAAGAGCCTCCTAAAGAAGTTGTAGAGATCTTGGAAATTTTACCATATATATAACAACCAACAGTGAACAACACACACAATAAATCGACTCAAAATCTTGGTTAAACATACACTCTGTATTGTGCCCCGGCTAGAACCTACTGGAACTTGCGCCACCTCGCGTTAATCCACCAATCAGCTCTCTCTCTCTCTCTCTCTCTCTCTCTCTCTCTCTCTCTCTCTCTCTCTCTCTCTCTCTCTCTCTCTCTCTCTCTCTCTCAAGACAAAGACTTACTTCAAATAGGCTGTGTCATAGGCCTAAGTACCTGTATACGCAACAGACTAAGCCGACAGCGCAGGCATAGCAGGACAGACTCGAGACTAATGGAAAGTGGGGATTCGTCCGGGATTTGAATCCGGGACCTCTCGCACTCCAAGCGAGAATCATACCCTTAGACACGTTAATTGCCTTATAAGGACAGCCTGTCACGAACCTACTGTTATTAATTCACATTCATTGTGTGAGAGAAGTTTAATTACCTCTCACCGACTAGCAATGTACGTGAATTAATAACAGTAGGTTCGTGACAGGCTGTCCTTATAAGGCAATTAACGAACGCTACACTTGTGACAGAGATTCCGGGAAACTATGATGAGTGAGACCAAATATGTCACAAGTTTCCAAATCAAGAGAACGGTACAGCCATAACGTACCAGTTTAATTGATTGATTGTCTTCTCATTGTTCCTAACCTGTGTGTGAGCGTGTAAGAATGAGTGAGAGAGTCAGGTAGTGAAGAAGAGAGAAGAAGAAGGCAAAGAAAAAGTGGAATAATAAGAAGAAAGAAAGATAGAAAGAAAGAAAGAAAGAAAGAAAGAAAGAAAGAAAGAAAGAAAGGAAGAAAGAAAGAAAGAAAGAAAGAAAGAAAGAAAGAAAGAAAGAAAGAAAGAAAGAAAGAAAGAAAAGTGAAAATGAATGAAAGAAAGAAACAAGCAAACAAAGACAGAAAATAAAAAAGAAGAAGAAGACAATTAGTTCAAAGAAGAAGTAAACGGAATAGAACAGAAAGTAGATGATGATGATGATGATTATGATGATGATGATGATGATGATGATGATGATGATGATGATGATGATGATGATGATGATGGTGGTGGTGATGATGATGATGATGATGATGGTGGTGATGATGATGATGATGATGATGGTGATGATGATGATGATGATGATGGTGATGATGATGATGGTGGTGATGATGATGATGGTGATGATGATGATGATGGTGGTGGTGATGATGATGATGGTGGTGATGATGATGATGGTGATGATGATGATGATGATGATGATGATGATGATGATGATGATGATGATGATGATGATGATGATGATGATGATGATGATGATGATGATGATGATGATGATGATGATGACGATGATGATGATGATGACGATGACGATGACGATGATGACGATGATGACGATGACGATGATGATGACGATGACGATGACGATGATGATGACGATGATGATGGTGATGACGATGATGGTGATGATGATGATGATGATGATGATGATGATGATGATGATGATGATGATGATGATGATGATGATGATGATGACGACGATGATGATGATTATGATGATGCTGCTGATGATGATGATGATGATGATGATGATGATGATGATGATGATGATGATGATGATGATGATGATGATGATGATGATGATGATGATGATGATGATGATGATGATGATGACAAAATGAAGTCGTCGACAGTTCCGTAAATGCCTTGTGTGTGTACATTTATGTCTGTATTTCTCCCACCTATGTTAGACTATCACCTTCTCCCTGGGCCTTTACGACGGTTGTGACGTCACATATTTATGGGTTATCACTGACGTCAGCCCTGGGAAGTCAATAATCCATTGGCCACGCTGATATTATCTCGTGTGGCACAGCGGATCCTTCAGGCAGATATCAATATCCATATAACCAAATATCAGGTTCAGCTTTGAGTTATGTTGTCTAGCTGTCCAAGTCCGCTCGTCTTAGCTAACCGGCAGTTTCCAAGCAACAACAAAATAAAAAACAACCCCCCAAAAATATGTATCAATGACAAATATTGAACTGAGTATTAAGCCAGACATTTCTTTACAAATTGTTGAGGGGGATTTAAGTGATGTTGCATGTTCTTCGCAATCTTGTGATGAACCCTAGGATAATGTTCTAGACCATTTTTACGCTCAGTAGTTTGAAGTAGATTTTTGAACAAGAAGTCAATGTTAAGTCCAACTTAATTGCTGTGTAGGGATTAAATAAAAACAACATGAAAATATGAAGAGATTCAAATAAAATTACGAAATAGTGCAAAGAGGCAAAAGAAGCACGGCTTGAAGTAAATTGAAGGACATTGAAAACCAACACAACACACAGAATATTAAATTAATGCACAAAAGAATTCATGACATCACTAAGAAAAGAACATACACAACAGCGGGCTGCCTAAATACCAAAGATGGCAAAATCATTATAGAAACAGATCAGATTTTTAATGCGTGATCAGATTATGTGAAAGACCTGTTTGATGATACAATAGAGGAAGAGTATGGTTTTTTGAATAATAATTATAGACCATCAATTTCGAAGATGGAAGTTCGGAATGCTTTTAACCAAATGACAACTGGCAAGACCCTGGGTACAGAAAACATCACAACACAAATTCAAAATAATGTTTTCCCGTAGTGAATTTGAATAACGAAGACACAAACAATAGATTGCACAATTTATTGCCTGGCATATTTCGCTGCATCTCGTCAGGTACATACTGCAGAATTCACACAACATGAAGTAAAATAACTAAATAAATCCTTCAAGCTGAAATATACACATGTTCGCATAGTAATGTCAATTGTCTACCACGGTAATTTTAAACTGACTAACATGTCTTTCTGTTTGCACAAAGCTGGCTTGTGTAGATTTATCATTAACAAGCGAGTATCTTTTGTGTTAAACAACATGCGAACGCACTGTCTCTATCAATCACATGGCCGCTTTCGAGCATATGCCTAGCAATTGATGAATTGCTTCCAATGTGTCGGCGCAACTAGGCTCCCCTCGCCTGTGTGTAGTATCTTGACATTACTGTGCGAACATGTGTATATTTAAGCTTGAAGGATTTATCTAGTTATTTTACTTTACGTTCAGTTTGCCATTGCTTTCTGAACGAAACATTTTCAGAAAGGCTTACAGGGAAACAAACACAAAAAAATAAAAAACAAAAACAAAAACAAACAAAAAATACAATGTAGGATGTCTCAGAAATCAGAAAACTAAGGAACAAGTTATAGTCAATGTCTCCAATAAGTAGCAGGTTCTACAACAGATGGTGGACAAGATGAGTATGGAATCTGATGGGGGAATGTTGAAAGCATCGTGTATAGAAATCCTTGGAAGAATGGATATAGAACATGAAGTGTGGATAACCATCCATCCATCAAGTGCCATGCCGATAAACTTGGGCGGTCATGTTTTGCCATCTCACTCGATCGCCAGAGTCGTGGATCAGCTCCGTGTTTCTGTCTCGAGTGCGGATAACGCATGAAGTAATTTTTAATATAGGAAAACAGCAACAAAACAAGTCTGAATAACAGTAAATCCACTTCTACTAAGCCAGAACCCATGAAAATACGCAGAATAAGCAATGTGTAGATGAGCTAACAGTGGAGGCAGAAGCATTAGCAGCGAAAGGGAACCTAAAAGGTCTCTACAACGCAACAAGAAAAAAGCAGAGAAACTGTAGTACTTTATCCAAGTAATGCCACCAGCATTACAGTTCAAATGTACAGATGATGATGATGATGATCATCATCATCATCATCATCATCATCATCAGCATCTTCAGTTGCGGGTGCAATCTCTTGCTCTGCTTATGCTATGTCTAAATACTAGAGATCTCACGGGCTACTTTCTTGTGATAATCTGGCTACATGACTAGTCCATGCTATTATTTCATTTTTTTTTTTTTAAACTCTTACTGTGCGCGATGGAGAAAATAAACAATCTGAAAATGAAAACATATTCTATGTAGGTCTAAAGCCTTACCTGCAAGTTTTTGAACTCTGTAAGCATGTATATGATGAAGGCATGTCTTACACTATATTTCATAACAGACGTAAAAAATAAACGACCTTTTTAGCACGCTTTGAGACTAGCATCAGATCTGTATATTCGAGGGTTGATGTGGTCTCTATCACAGCGGCCGTCTTTACTTTCCAAGACACTTCTTGGTACACATTTTATTCTGGGTAGACATGGGAATTATGTGTATTTCATATCATATTTTCGTTTAAAAACTATGTAAGTTTCAACACTTAGAGGAAGATCACAGCGTGGATGAATTACAGATTGGATAGATAACGGCAACGGCCGGATGACACAGGGGAGGGAGGAGCTGAGTGGTCTCGGGGTATGATGTCCGCCTCGAGTGCTGGAGGTTCCAGGTTCAAGCCTCGGTGAGGGCCGGGATTTTTTCACGTTGACTTCTAGTAATAAAATTTCCCCTGGTCTCTGGGTAGTGAGATCGGACGCCCGTGTGTATTGTTGCCCACGTAAAAAATTCCTTGGCAGTTGGGAATCGAAAAAGAGTAGCCTAACGGCGCTGCCCGGGCACAATTTCGAGTTAAACATCTACCCAAAGTATTTCAGGCTCCTCGCCGGTGCTACGGAGTTCGTGCACTGGGTTGAGATTCTCCGAACACAGGCTTGAGTTAGGAGTAGAACAGTGCACTTATGGGGTACACCCGTGTGCCGTGATGTTGGTCTGTCGACTAAACTAAAACTAATCTTTAAAAAAAAAACACGTAACCACAACAAAATTAACCCTCCACACCCTGTATCCCCCCCCCCCCCCCCGACCCAATCCCCAAATCAAGACCTGTCCATTTCTAAGAATCTGTGAATACGTGAGTACATTTGTGTGTTTGTGTGAACCTGCATCTGGATAAAAGCTTTCACGTGTTGTCAAGTTGACGGGCATTTTTATACGTCTCTTTCAACAACAAAAAACATGTCTGACAGAACATTTTGCTTAACAACCCTCGACAGCCAATCAGGTTTCATTCTTCTGTGCGCTGACGTTAATGCCCACATCTAGCGCAGTGTAAGCACGTTGAGCCAGATAAGAAAACTAAGAGCGTGCGTTCTCAACATTGAAAGTGATACTGTTCTAAGTAGAAGAGTCAGTCAGTCCGTCCGTCCGTCCGTCCGTCCGTCCGTCCGTCAGTCAGTCAGTCAGTCAGTCAGTCAGTCAGTGTAGCTGCTCACAACACCAGTTCTGCTTTAGTTTATTAATCTTTTTTGGTGCCCTGCAAAGTATTCTTGTTTGGCCACACCACTTTAAACTTTCTGTTGTAAAGCAGCAGAGAAGTGCGTGAGCATTTACAGCCCGTTCAGCGGGCCGAACCGTTCAAGAATCCAGTGGTGCCCACTCTATGACCACGAGCAGCATGACGATGGAGGTGATGGCAGTTACACAGGCCTTCATATGGCTGGAATCACAGCATTATACCAACGTGTGTGTACTAAGTGATTCAATGAGCATGATTCGGAAGGTCGAAGCTGGATCTGTACGTAGACAGTGGATTGAGTCGCTGCAGAAGTCTGTTGTCCGTAAAGTCACCTTCATCTTCGTCCCGGGACATGCGGGGGTCGAGGGGAATGAACGAGCTGATAAACTGGCTGGCTCTACACCCCCTGTAGATGGCTGCCCATGGATCGTGCCGATGTTATTAACGTCCTTAAAGATATGTAGAGAACAGAGGACTTTGACGTCAGTGAATCCACATCGCTGTCCAGGATGAAAGACTTGGGAATAAGAATTGGCACGGCCAGACACGAGAGGTACATTGGGAAAACGAGGTGCCTCGTTAACCAACACAGAACTGGCACTATTAGCCACCGAACGCTGATGCATATGCTGGGGGGAGGATCTGAGCACCTATGGACCTGTCCGGGGTGCAATGAAGGTACCCCAACTGATAACTGATAACTGATAATTGATAACTGATAACTTTCTGTTCTGGCAGTCTGAAAATGGTTGTAGATTCACAGTCATCACTTGGTTCTCTCAAATGTCTTACTTCTCGAAGAGCATTCAGTATATCAGCCTGGCCCATGGCTCGTCCGCCCTCCACAATAGCCATACCTGCAAGCCTGTCAGCCTGCTCATTTCCTCGTACACCCGCAGGCTCTGGCATGAAAATTAAACTAATCTTTGTCAGCCGAGACCACTCCAGAGACAGCAACCACTCTCTTGGGACCGCCCTATCTCTATCTTACTGAGCATAATATACCTGAGTGAATGTCTGCATCTCGAGCCATGTTATTGCTTTACTTATTGCATAACTTCCATAGTCAGACTACTTGTGGTCAAACGCACTAGAACTTCCGTCACAATTCTCCCTCTAGCCTGAGTCGTAAAAGCCCTCAAACTTTTCATGCGTCGAGTGATCGACCTATCTGTGTAAATGACAGCATCATCCTCTGAAGAGTTCTCGAAGATCAAAGCCTGCACTTCCGCATCGACGGCAACCGGATTTTCTTGTCTGCAAGTAAAAGTGTTGGGAGACTAAAGACGAAGATCACAACGTGGATGAATTACAGATTGGATAGATAATTAACGCATGATAGCAACGGCAGAATTACATCTGCCTTTTGATGGGAGAAATATATTAAAAGGATGTTACAGCGGTCGAAGTTCTGCACATTGGATGATGATAATAATGATAATAGCGGCAATAATAATCGCGGCAGTGATGATGATGATGATGATGATGATGATGATGATGATGATGATGATGATGATGATGATGATGATGATGATGATGATGATGATGATGATGATGATGATGATGATGATGATGATGATGATGATGATCATGATGATCATGATGATGATCATGATGATGATCATGATGATGATCATGATGATGATCATGATGATGATTTTGGCAATAATGATGATGATGATGATGATGATGATATCGATGGCGATTATGATGTTGATAACGTTGACAACAACGACGATGATGATTATTATGGAAAGTGCTGGGATGCATATGTACATAGGTCAGAAATTACCGAAATCAAGGTTTCTAATTAGCTATCGGCGCAAACACATCTCATTATTTATCCAAAGGACATTTGGAGACATATCTCATTACCTATTACCGGGACACCCATAGCCACAACTCATTACCTATTACCGGAACATCCATAGCCACATCTCATTACCTATCCACGGTATATTCCCACACACATCTCATTACCTGTCAGCTTATTATCCAGAGACACAACTCATTAACTATTACCGGAACATGCACAGACACATCTCATTACTTATCCGTGAGACATCCAGGTTCACATCTCATTATCTATCCGAGAGGCATCCACTGCTATATCTAACTACCGTTCCTCGGGACCACGGGAGACACAGGCACTAGCGCACTATTCACCTAAATGTGTTTTTACTTCTTTTTTTTTCTTTTTTTTTTGGGGGGGGGGGGGGGTGGGGGGGGGTGGGGAATTATTAAACATTATATGTGTGTAGGCCGGTCTCCCTGGCGAAGCAGTTAACGTCTTTCTCCATAATCCCGTATACCCACGTGGGGAACACAGCTACATGAGATTCGGTAGCAGATCGCGTCGCGTTGGTCACTTACGGGGGTATGTGAGCCGGTCGCTCAGAAAGCAATGGCAAACTACTGAACGTAATCTTGCCAAGACATCAACAACAGCAGTAAAATGCTGGTGTTGACAGCAATGTCCTGTAAATAGGAAATGCGGGGGGAAATGTGTATTGGAAGGATCCTGTCCATTAACTTATTTGTGTATAGAGGGAAACTGAATATTTGACATTATATGGATATATGAATAATCCTGACAGTTCAACATTGTATGTACATAGGCAGAAATCAGGATTTGGACTGTTATAGATTGTATGTGTATGGGTAGAAAAACGGATCCCGATTGTTCAGCATCATATGTCTATAGAAAAATATATGATCTATTCAACAATAAACGTGAAAAGGAAGAAATTCGAATTACTCAAATGTATATGTGTATGGGCAGAAATACGGCTATTCAATATGTTATATGTATAGGAAGAAATCTGGACTGTTCAACATATCATATTGTAAAGGGAGAAATCTGGCCTATTTAACACTGAATGTGTTTAGGAAGAAATCTGGATTGGTCAACACTGTATGTGTATAGGAATAAATCTGGACTGTTCAATACCTATCGTATGTGCCTAGGAAGAAATCCAGATTATTCAACATATCATGTGTGTATAAGGAGACATCTGGACTTGTCAATATTATAAATGTATACGAAGAAATCTGGACTATTAAATATTATGTGTGTATAGAAAGAAAGTGGACTCTTCAGATACAAATAGTTTCTTCCTTTTTTTTCTTTTTTTTTTTCTTTTTTTTTTGGGGGGGGGGAGGGGGGGCGCTCGCTGGCTTTGAACTCAAGCATAGTCCATACATACTACTTCTAGTAGTGCTGGACTGAATTTTCCGTGTGGATTAGCTTTCCTTATTAACAGTGTCCCTCGCCATCAGGCGAACCCACTCCGACTTCAGAGGTTCTTGTAATTTACGTCCCCAAGTCAAGGACGATAGGTCAACATTTTAGTCCAACTGTCCAGTGTAGGGGTTAAACCCCTAACCTCGGCATCAGCACACCGGATGTGTAAGAACACGTGTTCTTATCCATTCGGCCATGCTGACCTACATAGTTTTAATTGGATAATCGCCAGCAGTGACATTTTATTGTTAATTCCTTAGATACTAGGCTTTAGGTGATATTCTGTATGTCTTAGTTTTGCCAAGGCAGTGGAACATTAAGGCCTACTCTTGATAATGTTCAGCTGATAAGGGATACTTAATGTACGTACTGTAAAGCCTGATTTTCGGTTTTTCTCGCCATTATCTGACAATACTCAGCATCCAATTCACTACCCGAGTAGAGTTACAGGATGTGTAAAATGTCGACTGCCATATATTGCAACGGTCGTCGACAAAATGGATTTAAACTCACCCCTGTCTGTGTTAGAGGTGAAATTTCTATCTCTAAAACACATTATTCTACTTCTGATAAACTTGAAATACAACACACGTCGCATGATGTGTGAGACGGACTTGCTAACCCCTCGGTCATGCCTCGGAAGCAGAACGTTCCTAAATTTGCTTTCCGAAATTAACTTCGGTTCCCGAGTGTTTGTAGTAAGAAACGACCCATAAATACTGCTTTTGTTGTCGGAAATTCGACCGCTAGTCACAAGTCTCCGACAAGAACCGTAAATCTTACAGATAGTGGATGTTGTCTGAGTGACATTTGTCATCTAAAGTCAATACAAAAATGGCTTCCATCCTGGTCAATAACTTCCGGTTACTGTGTTGACAAAAGGTAGCCAGAAACTCCTCCTGGGCTCGTTTTGTGCTATTTCTGACTCGCGTTATTTGTATGTGGTCTGTTTGTAGAGCAATAGGAAACGAGCTCTAGAATTAGAAAAAGCCAGAGAGGGGGAGAGAGAGACACAGAGAGAGGGAGAGAGAGAGAGGTGGTGAAGAAAGGGAGAGAGACAACGAACGAACTATATTTTCAATGGGTTAAGAAATAAACACGCAGGCCAGTCTAAAATGCTACCCTCCTTATCTTTCTGCACACATATATTACTTCATTGACACATTACTTATGATGTTAGACAATGACAACGACAACAACAACTACAAGAATATAACAACACCAGAAACAATATATGCATTATAATTCCATGGAAATAAGCAATAATCAAGAGACGGACGGACGGACGGACGGACGGACGGATGGACGGACGGACGGACGGACGGACGGACGGACAGACAGAAGCAGACAGACAGACAGACAGACAGACAGACAGACAGACAGACAGACAGACAGACAGACAGATAGACAGACAGACAGATAGACAGACAGATAGACAGACAGACAGACAGACAGACAGACAGACAGACAGACAGACAGAGAACAAACGAACGAAAGAGCGAACTTTATTTGCAAAGGGTTAAGAATTGGACACGCATCCCGTCTGACATTCAGCCTTTCGTTGTTTTTTTTCTGCTCTCATACAAATGAAACCCCTAAACCACCCAATGACTCTTTGAGTTGTCAAAACAGATGGAAATCACTTAGGGCTAGATCTGGCGAGAAAGGAGGATGTAGTACACACTGAAAGTGGAGGTCTTCGATGATTTCAACCGTTGCACAGGCAATATGGGGGGGGGGGGGGGGAGGTTGGAGGGGTGGGGCAAGCATTGTCATGTTGCAAAAGGTCATCTTTACCTAGACGTCCATATCGTTTGGATTTGACTGGGGGTCTAAACTGTCTACTCCACTCATAGACTTGCTGGACAGACAGGCATGCATCGCCATACTTCACCGTCATTTGCGGATGATTTTCTATAGGTTTCACCCCTTCACTGATTAAAAAAAACGGATAACAGAATGTTGCTCCTTTTTGATGCATGTCAAAAGTGGAGTGGCCATCTGTAAACGGTCCTTATGATGTCACCGTGTTCGTCTATACCGGGATGTCACATGCTTAATACTCTTGACATCTTTAACAGCAATATTGACAGGTTATTGGCATGGTTATTGTAATTTATATCACATTTTTAAGGTTTTCACGTGTAGCCCCCTCGTATATTATTTCTTTCATACATTACTTATGAGGCTAATATTAGACAACAACGACACCAGCAACAACAGCAGCGACAGAAACAAAATCTGCATTATAAATGCGAGGACATGCGTAGTAATTATCAACACACACACACACACACACACACACACACATCGAGAAAGAGGGGTGGGGGAGGAGAGACAGAGAAAGAGAG